>OY757253.1:1555370-1696024 GCA_963584085.1 Pyrausta aurata | reverse complement strand
AAGACCGACGGCTTTACGTGCTTTCCGACTCACGAAGGTAAAACACCGCCAACTTCTAAACTACCCTGGTACATATTTTGGCCCGACCCGGGGATCGAACCCGGAACCTCAGGCGCAGCCCTCGCTTTAAAATGCTACCCTCTAACCGCTTCGCCATCGAGGCAGTTACAAACAGTAAAGACAGAATGTAAAAGGAACCACTGGGCAGCTCGCAAACTTAATTTTACTGTTACTTTGTGGGAGACATGCCTAGCCAAATTCTAAGATCTGTCTGATTTGAGTGTCGCGATTGTAATCTGTTGCTGCATCTAATTCTATTCTACGGTCAAGGTCTCAGGCGCTTAACCACTATTCAATGAAACTCGCTTGCACACACGACACAAAAACGGACTTCACTTCCAACAAAAAACGACTCGAAGTTCAAACGATTCAAGCTCTTAAGGTGGTTCGACACCAAAGACCTCGACCGAAAGTGTCAACGACCACCAAGAGAATGCAGACTTTTACGAAAGCTTTTCTATGTGTATCCATTGTAAATGAAATATTATATAGCCTCATGTAATTTGATCAACAGTAGCACATTAAATATTCACATATAAAGTTTATAAAACGGCAAAGAATAAGGAACCTTAAGTTTAAACAACATTCAATGTTTATTTTTAATTTCAGTCATGCAGCAACTTAGAGCACGGTCAAAGCGTATGCAGCGCAGCACTGCAAGTGATCCTGCGAGCGCTGCAAAGAAACCAAAGTACCACTGTTCTGCAACACATGTTCGCATCGCTAAGGACGCTCATTGCTAAGGTAACACGACTTGATTGAAATCTTTTCTTTATACTTCAGACAATTTCTGCTAGTAAATAAATTATAGTATAATTTCAGCTCAATCATACATATTTATTGGGTGCAATATTAAGAGGTCACGAGAATAAATATAAAATAAATATGCGCCAGACAACACACAAATCGTCGGTTTCGAAGAAAGGAATTTTCTTCTTTGTGTTATGAAGTACCAGACAACGATTAAGACGGGGGCGCCTCCCATAAATAATCAGATACATAACAACATCCATGACTATTAGGTACAAATATTTGTGCTCATCACACAAACATTTGTCCCTTGCGGGAGTCGAACCCGCGTCACTATGAAAAACTAAATCCGTTATTAAGATTATCGTATTTCGGATCCGAAACATTTTTAGTATGGAATGCTTACTATGAAATGCTTCGGATCCGAAAACGATTATCGTATTGACGGATTTCGTATTTCGTACAGGAGCGCTAACCACTGCATCAAACGAGTCGTCAAAGACGGATATAAAGAAGGAAGACGCAAGAGCGTAAATAATGTTTTTTATTTTATTTTTGTATAAATAAATGTAAATACAATTGTATGTCATTTCAGCTCGGTTGGTCATGCTGCGGCGAAGAGTCGGGCATCTGTCGCGTGCTGCTGCGTCACTGCGCAGCGCTGTCGCCACTGACGCGCGCGCACGCGAGCGCGGCGCTCTACGCGCTCATGCGACAGCACTACCAGCTCGGGAACGTGAGTACCTTTATAACCGACACGGGTTTATGACGCACCTCGCTAATGCGATATCAAGGGTGTCTCGTCTTGTCTTATACTCTTGACAAAAGATGGGCTTTTTACTGGTGAGTTAGAATCTAAAGCTTTCTCCGGCCACGCCTCAGACGGGCTGATCCATTATGAAATTATATTAATAACTGATTTTTCGATAGTCATGCGGGTTGTGGTCTGTAATGGGAGCTATAGCTAGAAGGAGATAAAATATCGGACCTTTAAGTAACCAGTAATCAATTCTTAATGTTTTAATTTATTATAATGAAAAATAAATTTAATCAGTCAGGTATCAAACGAATGCCGAGAGTCGCATAACAATGGAATTTTTATTGTGTCTCGTTTACACATACTTGACGAGTTAATAATATTTTATAACAAAATGAATCAAATCGGCAATGTATTGCAAAAAAATGTGTCCAGTCATAGAATTTGTCATAAAAATTGTTGCATCTTTTAAAGGCCACACGGTGTATAACAATATTCGTTGAATAAAGTACAACATGACTGATTTCAAAACGTCATATAACCTATTGGCGGATACTGATATAAAATGTCATAATAGATCTCGATGAAAGACATAATATGTTAAAACAAACAATCAGTGTGATGATGTTAAATAACGCATATATTTTTACACGCACTGGAAAACATCATATTTACCTAAGATGACCTACGACTTATGTTTACTCAACAATAATCAAAACACCCACTTTCATCTCACAACAAAAGTGACTCGACCATTATTTCTTAACTATTGATGCATTCTTAGCCCTAACTTCTTCTCAACCATACACATGTCTTTCTTTAGTGCTTCAGTATAGTATTAACCTTCCGACTGGTTGGGTGTGAATTTCATAGATTTTCGATCATTATTCAAGTGAGTACACTGAACGACATGCTACGTTTTTTTTTCAACTCACACGTATAAAGAGTTGGTAGGCCACGTTATTTATTTCATAACTATATTATACTGACCTAATAAGGTTCCAAATAACAATAGCAAGTATATATTAAAAAATAACTGCCTCCAAAAAACGCATTATTTTGGATTCGGTGCGTGATGTGCATAGCATAGAGTCTATGCTATAGACTGTTGGTGAACGTAAGCTTGACATCATACACTGACTCCAAAAGAAAATGATTCTCTTAAATACGAGTAGAAGCCCCATGCGTTGTTTTAAGCTTCGTAGCCAGTTTTTTGAAGGTGGTTTAATTTTTTTATTTTATTTCATGATTTTTAGTTACTATTCATATCTCAAAAACTACGAGACCAATTTTGATAAAACTACACTGTGCCCTTAGTTGAAATATACCTGAATAAACTAAAAATAAATCATCTCGCTATGACTTCTCGTTTTCGAGGAATCCGTGGACAAACATACAAATCTACAAACATTCTCGTTTTTGAGGAATCCGTGGACAAACATACAAATCTACAAACATTCTCGTTTTTGAGGAATCCGTGGACAAACATACAAATCTACAAACATTCTCGTTTTTGAGGAATCCGTGGACAAACATACAAATCTACAAACATTCTCGTTTTTGAGGAATCCGTGGACAAACATACAAATCTACAAACATTCTCGTTTTTGAGGAATCCGTGGACAAAAATACAAATCTACAAACATTCTCGTTTTTGAGGAATCCGTGGACAAACATACAAATCTACAAACATTCTCGTTTTTGAGGAATCCGTGGACAAACATACAAATCTACAAACATACATATACTTACAAATTTTCACACACTTAAATATTATCAAATTCCAACGATATCACGTACCATACAGGTGTAATTGATTACTTAAAAGATGAAATAAACAGACAGACAGACCGCTGTTGCATAAACAGACGGGTAGATGGCGCTAACGTCACGCAATGACGTATCCTAAGAGACCAAGAATTTCGTGCGGTCGGTCAGACAGTACGGTAGCTCAATTGGAAGAGCAGTTGGCCCGGTAAGCCAGAAAGATGCTGGTTAGAGTCCCGCCCGTGCGCAATTTTTGTTTTCTTATTTCATCTTTTAAGAATTCAAATATGACACTGTGAGTGTTAAGAAAGTAATTGATTACCTTCCTTTTTTTGAAGTCATTAAATTATTATTTACTCGCCTTCAGAACTTCAGCCGCGTAAAGATGCAAGTGACGATGTCGCTGTCATCTCTAGTGGGAACATCCGCGACGTTCAGCGAGGAAGCTTTACGGAGAGCGTTAAAGACGGTGCTGGTATACGCCGAGCGCGATCAGGACTTGCACGACACCAATTTTCCGGAGCAGGTTAGTGCGTATGCAAGATTGTGGTAGATATATACACCGTGCTTTTTTAACCGTCTTACACCCGAAGCCCACGTAATGTAACCATCTTAATAAACCTCTAGGACATGTTTTTTTTTATTACACTCAATATAATTTTGGTGTAAAAAATATCTAATAGTAATGTTACGTAATGTATCATCCTGTTCATAATGTTTACGTTTTCAACAATGCATTCCTTGACCTTGCCGCCTCCACGCGTTCCACACCGTTAGCCAATCTAAGACAGTCCACGTGGATCTCTAACCAATCATGCGCTAGCGCAATCCTTTGTGACGCCCACCGCCTCGCCCCTTTCTATTCGTGCGTAAAACTAGGTCAGTAGTGCTAGACAGCCGAGTGAATGACCCGCGCGTAGTGCTCGTTACAGGATGTTTCGTGCTAAATTGTGCTGATATCTTCTTTAATGTCTCAGGCTTTGAAATCTTAATAATAACCAAGTTTTATTTAACGAATGGCATGTAGTTATTGGATACTTTAAGTGGCCTTCGGCTGTAAGACGGTTAAAAAAGCACGGTGTATATGAGACTTTTAAAGGAAATGTACAATTAAGGCTATCTTATCGCTATAAGCGACCTATTCTAGACAACCTTACTCACTCATTAACCATTTTTTCAGGTGAAAGACCTGGTATTCAACTTACACATGATCCTATCCGACACGGTGAAGATGAAGGAGTTCCAGGAAGACCCGGAGATGCTGCTGGACCTGATGCATCGCATCGCGCGCGGTTACCAGCACAGCCCCGACTTGAGGCTCACCTGGCTCAACAACATGGCGCAGAAACATATGGAGGTAGGTTAAAGCCTCGTATCTATTAGGCAACATTTGACGCGTGACATGACGCAGAACAATGTTGATCTTCATTGTTGAAAGGCAACGCAGAACTTTGGGTAGCAACGTTGTCAGCGGGTACGTTTATACGTAGGTCACACTATAAGTTTTGCGTAACTTAAAAAATCAACATGTTATAACCAAAATATTATGTTTATTGCTTTTCAAAATACTCTTCTTTACATTTTAAGATTTTTTTCATGCGATTGAACCATTTTTTAAAACAGAAGGACCACAGATTTGAAGGCATGTTTTCTACGTGCTGATTGAACGCTATCAGCCTCTTCGGAGTTGGTAAAAGTAGAACCTCTCATCAAATCCTTGATTTAGGGGAAAATATAGAAATCACAGGGTGCTAGGTCGGGGTTATGCGCAGGATGGGTGACGAGTTGTACATTTTTGGAAACTAAAAATAATAATTACTTTGTTTTGTTGGCCGTGTGTGAAGAAGCATTTTGCGGAAAATATACGGAAATTTGCTACATAAACGGCTGTACGTTTTGATTGCGTTGACTTAGAAGTATGATTTTTTCACAACCATAAGGGACCGCAGAGCTAAGTATTTGATATAAATTCCGGCCTGATACCTCCACGCGTTCCTGAGAAAAAGAGTAGGGACAGACAGACGGACAACGAAGTAATTCTATAAGGGTTTCATTTTTTCAAATTCAAATTCAAACTTAATAATATAAATTGCACTTGTAAAAAGCAACTGTGACTCTGTGACAGACGAGGAATTGATCCCCGTGTCAGTAAAAAGCACTTGCAAAATTCAACAGGCTTGTTAATGTGACGGTGGCCGAGTGGTATAGGCATACGCCCGGATAGCGTAAGACACGGGGTTCAATTCCTCGTGTGTCATGTCATGTGTCACGTGAGTCACAGTTGCTTTTTACAAGTGCAATTTATATTATTAAGTTTGTATGGTGACAAAACACTATAAAAACAAAAATAAACTTTTCAAATTCAAAATTCTTTATTTGCCATTAAGTAAATATACAAAATGCAGATGTTAATAGCTGTGTTCCTTTTTAACCCTAGAAAGATAATCATGTTGGGAGGTACGTAAAAGATAATCATGCGCCTCTTGAGCGCATATTATGTTTAAATCTATATGTTTTTTTTTTTATAATAGATAGCCAGACATTTGGCTACGATTGCACCTGATGTTAAGTGACAATGTAGCCTAAGATGGACCATGTCTGCCTAGTAACAGCCTATTCACTCTCTTCTTGAAAACGTCCAAATTGTAGTTGCCAGGGAACACTTCTGCCGGCAGCGAATTCCACACCCTAGCAGTACGTAAAAGAAATGTGGACCAAAATCGTTGGGTGCGTATTGATGGAATATCTACGACATAGGGGTACCTGAAATGCTTTTTATTCTGAAACAAACTAGTTTAGTATGAAGTTTATGCCTTATAGAACTAATTATACGGATCTATTGCGTTATGTCTCAACGTTATATGGAGCGAGAGCAAGAGCGAGGTATGGCATTGAGTGCATGGCACGCGGCGGTGTTAGTCGGCAACGGAACGGTCTACGTGCAAGGTGTTATAGTTATCAATACAAATAATATTTTTTGCCTGACACGTTCCTAGCACAGTTATTTCATGAATGATACGGTGTAGTAAAAAAAAATGTGCTCCATATTACTACCTCTAATAACGATAAACTCAGTCGCTAAGGCACCGAAGTCGAAGCGACTCAAAGCGTCTTTATTGCGCCGTCTATTTAACAACATGTGTTTTCTCCGCAGCGCTCAAACCACGCGGAAGCGGGAATGTGCTTAGTGCACGGCGCGGCGCTAGTAGCGGAGCAGACGTGCGCGGGCGGGCGCGGCGCCGCGCTGCTGGAGCGCGTCACGCACAACGCGCTCGACGAGTCCGCGCCCGACGCGCTGCACCACCACCTCACGAGGCAGGAGCTGCAGGTATGTCTGTGCCTCCGCTCTCGTGTGTCCGGTGTACTAGCGCGCCGGTCGCGGAGCAGACGTGCGCGCGCTGCTGGAGCGCGTCACGCACAACGCGCTCGACGAGTCCGCGCCCGACGCGCTGCACCACCACCTCACGAGGCAGGAGCTGCAGGTATGTCTGTGCCTCCGCTCTCGTGTGTCCGGTGTACTAGCGCGCCGGTCGCGGAGCAGACGTGCGCGCGCTGCTGGAGCGCGTCACGCACAACGCGCTCGACGAGTCCGCGCCCGACGCGCTGCACCACCACCTCACGAGGCAGGAGCTGCAGGTATGTCTGTGCCTCCGCTCTCGTGTGTCCGGTGTACTAGCGCGCCGGTCGCGGAGCAGACGTGCGCGCGCTGCTGGAGCGCGTCACGCACAACGCGCTCGACGAGTCCGCGCCCGACGCGCTGCACCACCACCTCACGAGGCAGGAGCTGCAGGTATGTCTGTGCCTCCGCTCTCGTGTGTCCGGTGTACTAGCGCGCCGGTCGCGGAGCAGACGTGCGCGCGCTGCTGGAGCGCGTCACGCACAACGCGCTCGACGAGTCCGCGCCCGACGCGCTGCACCACCACCTCACGAGGCAGGAGCTGCAGGTATGTCTGTGCCTCCGCTCTCGTGTGTCCGGTGTACTAGCGCGCCGGTCGCGGAGCAGACGTGCGCGCGCTGCTGGAGCGCGTCACGCACAACGCGCTCGACGAGTCCGCGCCCGACGCGCTGCACCACCACCTCACGAGGCAGGAGCTGCAGGTATGTCTGTGCCTCCGCTCTCGTGTGTCCGGTGTACTAGCGCGCCGGTCGCGGAGCAGACGTGCGCGCGCTGCTGGAGCGCGTCACGCACAACGCGCTCGACGAGTCCGCGCCCGACGCGCTGCACCACCACCTCACGAGGCAGGAGCTGCAGGTATGTCTGTGCCTCCGCTCTCGTGTGTCCGGTGTACTAGCGCGCCGGTCGCGGAGCAGACGTGCGCGCGCTGCTGGAGCGCGTCACGCACAACGCGCTCGACGAGTCCGCGCCCGACGCGCTGCACCACCACCTCACGAGGCAGGAGCTGCAGGTATGTCTGTGCCTCCGCTCTCGTGTGTCCGGTGTACTAGCGCGCCGGTCGCGGAGCAGACGTGCGCGCGCTGCTGGAGCGCGTCACGCACAACGCGCTCGACGAGTCCGCGCCCGACGCGCTGCACCACCACCTCACGAGGCAGGAGCTGCAGGTATGTCTGTGCCTCCGCTCTCGTGTGTCCGGTGTACTAGCGCGCCGGTCGCGGAGCAGACGTGCGCGCGCTGCTGGAGCGCGTCACGCACAACGCGCTCGACGAGTCCGCGCCCGACGTGCTGCACCACCACCTCACGAGGCAGGAGCTGCAGGTATGTCTGTGCCTCCGCTCTCGTGTGTCCGGTGTACTAGCGCGCCGGTCGCGGAGCAGACGTGCGCGTCCGTCCGGATGTCACATCCACTTTATTCTAGAACTATTAGCATTACACAGTTGAAACTTGTTAATTAGGTGTATTCTGTTTTTTAACCGCTTTACGATTCTTATACAAAAAATTAAAAATAATGACATTTACAAAAAAAATACTCTAACCTTTGTGTGTCTACGGATAGATATTCGTGTGTCCTGGGGGTCTATGGATAGAAATTCTGTCGCTTTTGAGTAGCGCCTATGTATCTGTAATGACGAATAGTCATGTAAGTCTTGTAACCCACCTCTAAACCTAATAAGGAATACTTGATATCTTCCAGGCGCTCCTAGAGCATGCAGCCAGCGAGCTGATGACGGCGGGCATGTATGAAGCAGTCAACGAGGTGTACAAGGTGCTCATACCCATCGCGGAAGAGCTCAGGGACTATAAGAAACTCGCCAACATACACAGGTACGGTAGAAAGCTTGGTGAACAAGACAATAAAAACGTAACACTAACTGAGAGTTGGGTAAGAATAGTAACACACACTAACTGACAACCGGCCTTAATCTTTTCAAGGAGGTGGCTTGGAAAAACAGTAGGTATGTAACTTTGGCGCAACAGGTCAAAGAACAGGAACAGGACAAAAAATAATTAATTATTTTAAAGTCTCTAATAATGTTCATTTTAACAGTACCGGTTAAAATGTAAACGTCAACTTGATCGCGTACTTTCACATGCAGTTAAAGTTTATATTTGAGATTAACTTTTTTTTGATAACACTCGCGCACTTCACTGAACACAACACATGGGGTAGGGGGGGGACTAAATAGGGGGCTGCTCCTCGGATGATTCGATCTTCTTGAGTCTGAAGGCGTCAGCTCGTGCTTTTCTCTCTATTCTCTTGTTCAGGCATTTGTTCACGTATCTGATGAAGAGGGCAATGAGCACCACAACCACGATGATGATAACCACGAACATGTACCAGGAAATCTGACCCATATATTCCACAAATCTGGCGTTGTTTCTTTGGAACTCGTTGTGTTTCTCAAGTTGCTCAAAAATCTCTTGAGGGTTGTTCGGCTTGCTGTGTGATTTTCCCATATTTACTGGTTTTCCCACTTAATAGATTTTAAAGATGATTTACTGCGTGACCGACGGTATGTAACGCGAGCCGCTGCGCCGCGGAGCCATCCACAATCCGAACAAGGCAAGGGTCGCCATGTAAGGTTGGGTGCTCGGGAGATGAAATGATATATCCAAGTGCGTGTACAATACTGGTTTATTAATTAGTAATCAATCAAATATATAGTGTAACTAGTCATACGTCATAAACATACTCTACACACAAGAATATGCTGTATCGTCATCTTCTATGATGTATGAAGCTATTTGCCAGTGCCTTTTCGCAGTACAAATCATGTACATATTAATTTAAAAAAATCAAGACCATCGACCACAAACCCAATAAACGAATAATGATTTATTTATTCTACGAAACTCCATTGTCAACTACTTGAGTCCTGGGGAGCTTAACGCTTGTTGTCTCGCTCCTGATTGGTCATTTGCCACCATAATCGTGTGTATGGTGCACGGAAGTGTCGCAACATGTTACCAGGTTTCGTCAGATACGTTGACATACAACGCTCAACTATGATTAGGTGTCTAGAGGGTATGCGGTCAATTACCAAGACGGAGCGAATGTTTTGCTCAACTTTTGTTCTTCTTCGTCAGCAAACTGAACGAAGCGTTCAGTCGCATCGAGCAGCTGCACGGCAAGCGCGTGTTCGGCACGTACTTCCGCGTGTCGTTCTACGGCGCGCGCTTCGGCGACCTCTCCGGCGAAGAGTTCGTGTACAAGGAGCACGCGCTCACCAAGCTGCCCGAGATCTTCAGCCGGCTCGAGGTCAGTGACCCTTTAGGCGTTTTGCAGACGGCGGCGCAGGCCGGCTTTTTTTTTGACCGCGAAGTAATAAAGACCGCGTCTGATCGTCGATGCCTGCGATTGCCCGCCAGTACTCCGTCATTGCACCTGCGGCGCGGTCTTTTTGCCCTTCATGTGCGTTGGTAGTATAGGATTCCGTTTGCGCTATCGTTCGCGGTGAAATTGACCGGCCCGGCCCGCTACGCCATCTACAAAGCTCCTCATTGTCAAAAGAAATCAATTCTTGGCCAAGCCACGGACATGGATGAAAAATCTGCCCTTGGCCAATAGATTAATGAAGAACTCCAGGTCCCCGAGCCGCGAGCGGCAACCTACTAGTTGTTTGCGCTCGCGCATACCGACACATCCGAGTGACACTCCGCTCCTGCCGCTACGCTCGCGTTTACAGCTCGACTTTCCGGCGTAATCGGTGTTTTTTTATCACTGACCTTTTATGATAAATAGTAAAATTTTCTCGCGGTCACAACGCTCGCGTTGTCTATGTGTTAGAAGAGAAAGATAAGAAATTATATTTCTCGTATCAACGGCAATAACCGATCTTTAACTCGAAGTCTTGGTCAGTCTTTTGAGGTACCGAAATTAAAGTTAATTCAAAATTGTTATAGAGGACGATTTCCCTGTCTAACCGCGCCGAGTGACCGCTGCCTATAATCCATTTGTATTCCATCCAGAACTTCTACGGCGCCCGCTTCGGGGCGGAGAACGTGGTGATCATCAAGGACAGCAACATCGTGGACACGAGCACGCTGCTGCCGGACAAGGCGTACATACAGATCACGTACGTGGAGCCGTACTTCGAGCCGCACGAGCTGCGCCGCCGCGTCACGCACTACGAGAGGAACTTCAACATCAGTGAGTCATATGCGTTGCTCTTTAGTACGAGACACAGTTCATACAGATAGCCAAACAATAATGTACAATCACGGCTCCATAGGGCGGATTAGGCAACGCCTACGCCTTTCATGCACGCATAAAAAACTTTTCGTAGTTTCGGTCCAGGGGGTGTATAGTCAATTTGTACATTTTCTTAAATTGTTATAAACCATTCATTTCATGTCTAAGAAGATTAACGAATCAAAATCATATAACCTTTTGTTACTAAGAAAAGTGTTGCAAACTAAAACCTAAATTCAGAAGTTCAAACGTTACCTCAAAGTTGGCCTTTCATTGTATTTATCAACTTATATCGCGTTTTCACTTAAAAAGAATTAAGAACCAAAATCTCAAGCGCTCACTCCATTCGCTGGCACAACGCGTCATAAACCAGACCATCTTAAAATAATGTGTGTATGTGTGTTTGCAGAGCGGTTCATGTACGCGACGCCGTTCACGGTGGGCGGACGCGCGCACGGCGACATCGCGGAGCAGTGCAAGCGCAAGACCATCCTCACCACCGCGCACCACTTCCCCTACGTCAAGACGCGCATACAGGTACACACCACTACACACGGCGACATCGCGGAGCAGTGCAAGCGCAAGACCATCCTCACCACCGCGCACCACTTCCCCTACGTCAAGACGCGCATACAGGTACACACCACTACACACGGCGACATCGCGGAGCAGTGCAAGCGCAAGACCATCCTCACCACCGCGCACCACTTCCCCTACGTCAAGACGCGCATACAGGTACACACCACTACACACGGCGACATCGCGGAACAGTGCAAGCGCAAGACCATCCTCACCACCGCGCACCACTTCCCCTACGTCAAGACGCGCATACAGGTACACACCACTACACACGGCGACATCGCGGAGCAGTGCAAGCGCAAGACCATCCTCACCACCGCGCACCACTTCCCCTACGTCAAGACGCGCATACAGGTACACACCACTACACACGGCGACATCGCGGAGCAGTGCAAGCGCAAGACCATCCTCACCACCGCGCACCACTTCCCCTACGTCAAGACGCGCATACAGGTACACACCACTACACACGGCGACATCGCGGAGCAGTGCAAGCGCAAGACCATCCTCACCACCGCGCACCACTTCCCCTACGTCAAGACGCGCATACAGGTACACACCACTACACACGGCGACATCGCGGAGCAGTGCAAGCGCAAGACCATCCTCACCACCGCGCACCACTTCCCCTACGTCAAGACGCGCATACAGGTACACACCACTACACACGGCGACATCGCGGAGCAGTGCAAGCGCAAGACCATCCTCACCACCGCGCACCACTTCCCCTACGTCAAGACGCGCATACAGGTACACACCACTACACACGGCGACATCGCGGAGCAGTGCAAGCGCAAGACCATCCTCACCACCGCGCACCACTTCCCCTACGTCAAGACGCGCATACAGGTACACACCACTACACACGGCGACATCGCGGAGCAGTGCAAGCGCAAGACCATCCTCACCACCGCGCACCACTTCCCCTACGTCAAGACGCGCATACAGGTACACACCACTACACACGGCGACATCGCGGAGCAGTGCAAGCGCAAGACCATCCTCACCACCGCGCACCACTTCCCCTACGTCAAGACGCGCATACAGGTACACACCACTACACACGGCGACATCGCGGAGCAGTGCAAGCGCAAGACCATCCTCACCACCGCGCACCACTTCCCCTACGTCAAGACGCGCATACAGGTACACACCACTACACACGGCGACATCGCGGAGCAGTGCAAGCGCAAGACCATCCTCACCACCGCGCACCACTTCCCCTACGTCAAGACGCGCATACAGGTACACACCACTACACACGGCGACATCGCGGAGCAGTGCAAGCGCAAGACCATCCTCACCACCGCGCACCACTTCCCCTACGTCAAGACGCGCATACAGGTACACACCACTACACACGGCGACATCGCGGAGCAGTGCAAGCGCAAGACCATCCTCACCACCGCGCACCACTTCCCCTACGTCAAGACGCGCATACAGGTACACACCACTACACACGGCGACATCGCGGAGCAGTGCAAGCGCAAGACCATCCTCACCACCGCGCACCACTTCCCCTACGTCAAGACGCGCATACAGGTACACACCACTACACACGGCGACATCGCGGAGCAGTGCAAGCGCAAGACCATCCTCACCACCGCGCACCACTTCCCCTACGTCAAGACGCGCATACAGGTACACACCACTACACACGGCGACATCGCGGAGCAGTGCAAGCGCAAGACCATCCTCACCACCGCGCACCACTTCCCCTACGTCAAGACGCGCATACAGGTACACACCACTACACACGGCGACATCGCGGAGCAGTGCAAGCGCAAGACCATCCTCACCACCGCGCACCACTTCCCCTACGTCAAGACGCGCATACAGGTACACACCACTACACACGGCGACATCGCGGAGCAGTGCAAGCGCAAGACCATCCTCACCACCGCGCACCACTTCCCCTACGTCAAGACGCGCATACAGGTACACACCACTACACACGGCGACATCGCGGAGCAGTGCAAGCGCAAGACCATCCTCACCACCGCGCACCACTTCCCCTACGTCAAGACGCGCATACAGGTACACACCACTACACACGGCGACATCGCGGAGCAGTGCAAGCGCAAGACCATCCTCACCACCGCGCACCACTTCCCCTACGTCAAGACGCGCATACAGGTACACACCACTACACACGGCGACATCGCGGAGCAGTGCAAGCGCAAGACCATCCTCACCACCGCGCACCACTTCCCCTACGTCAAGACGCGCATACAGGTACACACCACTACACACGGCGACATCGCGGAGCAGTGCAAGCGCAAGACCATCCTCACCACCGCGCACCACTTCCCCTACGTCAAGACGCGCATACAGGTACACACCACTACACACGGCGACATCGCGGAGCAGTGCAAGCGCAAGACCATCCTCACCACCGCGCACCACTTCCCCTACGTCAAGACGCGCATACAGGTACACACCACTACACACGGCGACATCGCGGAGCAGTGCAAGCGCAAGACCATCCTCACCACCGCGCACCACTTCCCCTACGTCAAGACGCGCATACAGGTACACACCACTACACACGGCGACATCGCGGAGCAGTGCAAGCGCAAGACCATCCTCACCACCGCGCACCACTTCCCCTACGTCAAGACGCGCATACAGGTACACACCACTACACACGGCGACATCGCGGAGCAGTGCAAGCGCAAGACCATCCTCACCACCGCGCACCACTTCCCCTACGTCAAGACGCGCATACAGGTACACACCACTACACACGGCGACATCGCGGAGCAGTGCAAGCGCAAGACCATCCTCACCACCGCGCACCACTTCCCCTACGTCAAGACGCGCATACAGGTACACACCACTACACACGGCGACATCGCGGAGCAGTGCAAGCGCAAGACCATCCTCACCACCGCGCACCACTTCCCCTACGTCAAGACGCGCATACAGGTACACACCACTACACACGGCGACATCGCGGAGCAGTGCAAGCGCAAGACCATCCTCACCACCGCGCACCACTTCCCCTACGTCAAGACGCGCATACAGGTACACACCACTACACACGGCGACATCGCGGAGCAGTGCAAGCGCAAGACCATCCTCACCACCGCGCACCACTTCCCCTACGTCAAGACGCGCATACAGGTACACACCACTACACACGGCGACATCGCGGAGCAGTGCAAGCGCAAGACCATCCTCACCACCGCGCACCACTTCCCCTACGTCAAGACGCGCATACAGGTACACACCACTACACACGGCGACATCGCGGAGCAGTGCAAGCGCAAGACCATCCTCACCACCGCGCACCACTTCCCCTACGTCAAGACGCGCATACAGGTACACACCACTACACACGGCGACATCGCGGAGCAGTGCAAGCGCAAGACCATCCTCACCACCGCGCACCACTTCCCCTACGTCAAGACGCGCATACAGGTACACACCACTACACACGGCGACATCGCGGAGCAGTGCAAGCGCAAGACCATCCTCACCACCGCGCACCACTTCCCCTACGTCAAGACGCGCATACAGGTACAGTCACCGTCAGATATTTTGTAGCAGACAAGGTGACCAAATACTTCTGAACTGTTAAAATATCAAGTTCCATACACTACAAGCTACCATCAATATCTGAACATTATTAACTTCATTAATATCTGAGCAAATCCAAATTAACAACTGATCAGAAACTGCTTAGATATTAATGAAGTTGTATAAATGCAACTTATTCACATTTTGACTGTTTTGTCTGCTCCAAATATCTGACGGTGACTGTACACATCACTACACAAATTGAGATTTTCGAAAAAAATCGTCTAGAAGACCTGGATGTTTTACTCGACACCGGCAGAGATCATAACTCGTTGCCATAAAACAGATGTCTCGCTGTCAAGAAAAAAAATATTTCAGCCTGAATATACCACCATATTAAAATATAGTCACCCAGATAATGCTATTCTGAAGTTTTTACTTTTGAAACGAATGTAAAAGAAAATTTACAACGTCAGGAAGTTTAACATTCTTTCCAATACATTTTGTGTCAAAATTAAAAACTTTCAAATCGCAGTCTCAGGGCGGCTAAACATTAACGAATATTTGATATATTTCAAATGTTGTGATTGTGTTTTGCAGGTGGTGCAACGAACCCAGATTATTCTCTCACCAATCGAAGTAGCCATTGAAGACATACAGAAGAAGGTATGTGTTTCGTCTAAAGCAATATATTATTCATAATAAATAAACATAATTTAAAAAATAAACACGTAAATGAATTTCGTTGTTCAACTCGTACCAATCTCTTATCTATACGTAACTGCGCTCATCAATGCCGCATCCATCTGCCCGCTCCTGCTTACATCAATGTATTTGTCTACTACTTGTTAGTGCGAAGTCGAACCCGCAAAGTTAATGTTTGTCGGCTGATAGTTAAAAATATTAATGTACCCTATTTACATGTTTTATTGTGTTGTACGCTCATCTGTGTTTAATTTTAACTGATAATTGTGTTTTCTCAGTAAGTGAATTTGTAATTCTTATGAGAAATAAAGATCTTTAACCATAACCAGAAGGTGTCGTATATATTACCATGTACATATAGTAGTCTACTAGCTTATGGAACTGACACCACGAACGAATCTCTTGCCACATGAATTGACGCCACTTGTCATCAAATCATACAAACGGTTTTGTATTCGAAATTCAAATTTCAAGTTATACGTCACAATCTTGTCGTCGTTTCACATTTTTTGCTTAGCATACATTGGCTTTGTTGGCATTGTTTCTCTAAACGTAGTAATAGCAATTGAGGCTTCAAAAAAAAATTACCGATTCTCACCGAAATAGTTTGCTACAACTTATGATTCATATAATATGGAGCAAATGTTTTGTGTTGCAGATAAACGAGCTGGCGGCGGCGACGAGCCAGGAGCCGGCCGACCCGAAGATGCTGCAGATGGTCGTGCAGGGCTGCATCGGCACCACCGTCAACCAGGGCCCGCTCGAGCTCGCGCAGGTCACCCCTCAGTACTCACTCACTTGTGCGATCTATTATAAAACTTTAAAATATATTTTTTTAGGATGATTACTTGTGTTAGTGTTAATGTGAGGCGATCCTAAGGTTTCTTGTGCGACTGAGGTTAAAAAGATCTTAAAAATTTTACAAGTCCAATGCATTCTACTATTAAATTGGTATGCAAATTTTTACATGTTTGTGCAATTAAATAATTAATATTAGTTCATTTCATAGCTATAATAAAATATTCAAAATAATTTTATTAAATAACAAATAATAAAGTTAATAGTAGTTATCACTAACTAAAATCACACACGACAAAAACAGGCATCACTTCAATTAAAATACGGTGCGAGGTGTAAGCTATTTTAGCTCTTAAGGTGGTAAGCGGCGTTTTTAAAATGTTCGGAACGATTCCTCGTATAATATGTTGTTAGGAACAAAAACGAAATGAAAACGGTTAACTCCGCAGCAAGAAAGTTTAAACCTGTTTAAAAATAATTCACATCCAGCCAGTATACCAAAAAACGATTTAAAACGTTTTATTGAACAATGAAAAATTTAAAATTTCGTTATTTTAATAAATTTAATTTAATAAACGTTTGTAAAGATTTCGTTAGAACATTTATAAACGAAAAAAATAAGTTTTTAGGTGTTTAAGGCGAGACCGTTTCTCTAATCTACTGTTATCCGAGCCCTGCGTGTACGAAAAATGAATTTTTTTATGTAATTTGTTTCTAGCTTGTATACCTTTTTTATGTCCATCAGGTGTTCCTGGCGCCGGTAGCTGAAGGCACGCAACCACCGACGCGACTGACGAACAAATTGAGACTGGCTTTCAAGGATTTTTCCAAAAAGTAAGCTGATAAGCTCTTTATTTTATGTGTCAAACATTTCGACTTGATATTGTCAGAACATAACTAATCTTATGCAGTATCATAACGCAGTTTAGCTGGTTAATCATAGTTAAGCCAGCAAAATCCACTGCCTTACCAAACGCTCTTCTAAAGCGTTTTCAATATTGTAATCCAACTTTTAACTATTATGTTACGCTGGGAATAGCGTAGTTCTTAATCGTTAAGTTTTATTGTAAATTACGTAGAAATAAAATTAATACACTCTCTCGCTAGATCTTCGGAATAAGGGAGTTTTCATTAGAAAGAAACTGACTTTCTTCTTAAGGATTTGATACACTAGGTGCGTTCTGCGGTCAGGTCCATACGAAATTGACCGGAATCGGGCAGCATTTCTATTGATCAGTCTGTCAAAGCCTTTAATCTCTTGAAACGAAATTCACAACCTACATAGGTAATTCGTCATTGAACACTAATACCTTGTAAAATCAATTATTTAATTAATTTTATTACGGGCCGATTTTTCAATGGTCAGGTAAATAAAACTTATATTTTTTTTAATGGCTATCAGACTGATAATTATTATTATAAAGCGACAGATTTTAAAAAATGGCAGTTACGTATGATTGCTAACAATTAGGTGACTTTTTCAAATTTGCCATATTGTATTTTGTTTGACGAATATTTCTTATTTGACTATTAAAAAATCTGCTTTAGCTTATATTATTTTGAGTTTCAATTTATTTTTATACAATATTCGACTAGCAAAGTAAAACAGACTACCTGTCTTCCCATCCCTCACAGGCCTCTCGTGTTCTAATTGTACTTTAACACCCTCAGATGCCACGACGCTCTCCGCAAGAACAAGAACTTGATCGGCAGCGATCAGCGCGAGTACCAACGCGAGCTGGAACGCAATTTCGCGCGGTTCACTGAACGCCTCGCGCCGCTCATACAAGCCGCGCCCGGCCACGTCGCACAGCTCAGGTACGGTTGACCACTCTTGCGCCTAACCACTTTACTACGAAAATCGCTTGCATACATCACACACGACACGACAGTGAGCGTCACTCCAAACACGCAAGGTAGAAGCTATTTTGAATCAAAAAGTTAGGCGGCGGTGGATAATTTAAATATCCTTAATCAAAAAAACTTACGTTTCTGTAAGAGTCCGTTACGGGCGATAACACAACCTTATGTGTAAGTTAATATAGTTAGAGGCGATTTTGCAACAAGATAATATGTGTTACGAAAATAACATGTAACTTATTATTTATTTCAGCAATGGCCTGAGCAAACCAGACTACAAGTACCAAGCATAAGGCTGCACGAACACTACGGAACCGACATGACAACTTGCATTTAATCTAACCTTAGATAGTAAGACAAAACAAATATAGTGATCTGTTTTATATCTAACGAAAATGTGATTAATCGCGCACTTTTAAATTTGTAATTTTAATTTAGGGCCGACTGGCGTAAGCCCCACTCTGTAAATCGTTCGATATTTTTTTTACTTTATCTTTTGCTTGTAGACCTTGCTGTTTGTGTAAAAGGTACATGTAAAAAAATAATCAAATTGAATTCGTACGTAGTCTTACTTACGGAATATCGACTCAAGCGTAGCGCAAATATCGCGTACGAAAATTTAATAAAATAAATCGAAATTAACGAGATAAGGTCAGAAATCGAATGTCAATCAAAGGGGTTCGCGAACACTTGGCGCAGATAATCTGATTTGGCAGCGAAATCAATCATACACAAAAACATCGTGCGCGAATTTTTTGGCTACTTATTTAATTAAATTACAAGAATCATAGTACTACTTTGTGAACGTAGGCTCAAGACATCGTGCTCACTCACGCGCTCATGAGCACGAGACATGCTATAGTTGAGAAAATACGGACATCGACTTACAAAGTGGGGGCCACTGCTTTCAGATAGATTTTGAAGTTTATTTTTCTTTCAGAACTGTTTAGATGCTAGCACTTTTTTCTGTGTATTGAGATTAACAAAATAAAATACTCTTATGTATTATGTACTTCCCTATTTTTACTATTTCTAGAGTGTACTTGGGTCGTCTAGTTTTTTTTTTGTACCAACCCATTTTAACCACATAGCTTCAATAGCAGTGTGGTATGTAATTATTTATAACTATTTAACTAATAAGAAAGCGTATAAGTAGTCTTCGTAAAAGGCAATGTTTAGAATGGACTGTATGTACCTGTGTTCCACAATAAATTAATTTGATTTGATTTGACTCCACACAGGTATTGTAAATATGGGAAACAGACAACGGTTAATAATAATATTACCTTAAAAATAAACCTGTCACTCGTCTGATAGGTATAGCTTTTACAAGGTATAATTTGTATATCCAACTGAAAAGTAGCTATTATTTGTAGGGATATACCAGTTTCGTAATAGTCATTTCAATAAGCAAAATAAGGCCGCAAAACCAAGATCTACTGACGTCACTTCTGTCGCCTTCATTTTTATTTCAGCGATCTTAAACTAACAACAAAAGAAAGGAAGAAAAGACTACAAAAGTGACGTTGGAAATATCTCAGTTTTGCTGCCTACAAGTATTTTCCTACGTCAATGTAGTATTTATTTTATGTGATATAAATAAAACACATTTTATGAAATAATGTTTTTTTACTATCAATAGAATACGTGATTTCCTCGAATCACGGAGCCCCGTAATATTCCTTCAGGCAGTCTTAAGAAACATTTGTTTTACAAACCTGTCAAATTAACAATGAGTTCAGTTAGTTTTATACTTCATATTATAAAATATACATTCATATTTATTTACACGCTACACACTGAAGGCTTGTAACTAGTGGAAGTGAAAAAATCTGAATTTTATTCATGTTGAAATTTCTATGATGAAATCTGGCAATATACAAATTATATAATTTGGCTAATGTGATCCAATAAAAATATTTAAACCAAGACTCTTATTAAACTTAAACCTTAACAATTTAATCATACAAAATAGGAAAAAAGTTTACATATCAATCTTAAATAATGAGCTCACACAATAAATGCCATCTTGTTATGTTTGTAAGTACAAAAGGAGCAATAAGATTGTCTAGCATTCTGTTGATACATTGTGGGCTATGCGCTCTTATCTAAGCAGTAACACCATCTTGTGAGCCTTTTTATGTTTTATCTCACCCATCAATTTCGATTGTGTATGTAAATTTATTATGTAATTTATGTTATTATTGCACACAGTGTGTCTTCAAAGTCTTTGGATTGGTGACGCGAAACTGCTTCTTTTTCCCGAATCGGATTCTGCTAAGGAATATGCACATCAGTACGCTAGAACATCTCATCATCACCTTTGACAAAAAACAAGAATATACCAATGATATGTATCCAACTGCAGATCTAAGCCCTACATCAGCGTGAGCGCAGCGTCCAGTAAGCACATAAAACCTCAATTGTTTATGAAATAAAACTTACTCACACAAATTATGAATCAATCACACCACATTTAGATATTCTAATTGTAAATTACCAGGGTCCTACTATTTTGAAAAACAGAAAGTCTTAGTCTACATACTGATAGGGCACTGAGGGTCACTGAGGGCCCAGGTGCAGTAACTGAAACTCATCGACGGCTTGTCGCGGCGCGACTGAGTCCTTACACTAGCACGTTAACTTTGGAGCGATCACTCCGACTCGGCTGGGGTGTGCCACGTTAGCCTCTCCTCGTAGAACGCGATTACCTGAAAAAATTACGAAAATTTGTCATATGCAATAAATATAATAATGATGCAAATTGTTGCATCATTATTATATTTATTGAAACTATTGAGTTTCTGGGCACCTATTAGTCCAATTTAGCAGCTTAACGCGCACAAACTAACTCATAGGGTCCCCTGCAAATTCATCTAGGTACGCAAATATGGCAGTTCCTTTCCTTTGAACTTGTTTTATGTCAAAAAAAAATTGTTAAGTTATAGCACACCCCGGACACTCGGAAGAAACTTTTCATTTTGGTCATACATTGACAGACGGCGTGTTGCACAGACGCTGCGTTTGTGTGCGTGCTATAAGGGTTGACAAAGTCTGTTACACCGGTTATAGCCCTTTTCACTTAAATAAACAGATACCTAAACAACGTAATTTACTTTATTTAGTATACAACGTAACAAGCACTCATTTTCGAAATGTCATATTCACGTGGTATCGTGAAGTAATAAAAAGATAGTACATATCTACCTTAGCAACACCTAATTTCACTGATCACGTAAATATTACAATTATAATTTCTTAACTACACATCATTCTAAAGAATGTTACCTTATCTAACGTTTTTAAAGTTGTTCACTGTAACTGAATAGTTGGAATAGGTTAGTTATGGTTACATATTTTGTATGAAGTTACCTACTGTCTCTCATCTTTTGGGAAACGAAAAAAGCTTCTATCGAAGTCATTTCTCGAGGACGAACGACACCCGTACACTGCACAGTACCTAGGCATCTCTCGTACACAAAACTTTGTTCTTCCGTTAACGTCGCAAACATACGCGTGCCATGCGAGCTAGGCGGTCCCCTAATGAGAACCCTAATTCCGGCGCGATAGTGAGGTAAGTCAGACTAGGGAGGGGAGGTGAGTGGCCGTTCTGTATGTAGTACTATTATATATTCTGTGGTTATAGTGTAATCAAGAGATTAACAATGCTCCAAAGGCTACTGCTACTTTTAATTGGTGTAACTAACTAACACAACTTTCCTTTAGGTTTAAAGATGTGTGTTCTACACTTGTTATTATATGTAGGTAGCTCACCTGCTGCGGACACTTGACGTTGGCGACCTTGGCGGGCACCAGCTCTGCCTCATCAGAGTCCGCCCACTTGATCAGGAACATCAGCTCGCCCGTCGCGTCGGACGCGCCTGTTACAATACAATAGGGATGAGGACAGCATTCACAAATTATTCCAAGGCAGTTTTATTGTAAAATAATTAGGGCATAGGGATGTGGACAGCATTTACAAATTAAGTCAGTTTTATTGTAAAACAATTAGGGCATGTGTTGAATGTGTCTAGATTACATATACCATTTTGTAATGGAGGGTTATGTAGATAGATCATCTGAATAATTAAACTCTGACTGATGTGTTTGTCCTGTCGCTTATCAATCCCTGAGCAAACCAATTTTTCGAAGCTACTCCTGTTTTATGGTTTGGTTGTAGTAACATAAAATATGTAGCAATTCCTATTTATGATGAAGGGATTCACAAACACAATTTGTCTCTTATGAAGTGTAAGTATTTAATTCAGCAGTATTGATAAACTTGTTGCTGACATTGAAGTCAATGAGAGAACTTCATCTTCAAGTAAAATATGTCATTCTTTAATTACAAATAGTTTACCAACCAATTATTTTCTCTGCCTTCAGGCCTTTATCAAAACCAGACTTGGACTTGTCCTCTTTTCGTTCACGTTTGGACTCCTTGGGCTCCTCAACAGACGAGACGCTGGCCCCACGGCCTTTGCGCCCCGTGCTGGTCTCTTCACTTGACTCACGAACACGCTTCTTGCCACGGTCCTCAGGCTTTTTGGCTTTCTGTGCACAGAGTAAGATGACAGAACAGATAAGAGTGCTATTGCATAAAACTGTTTTATATTTTCTGTACCATAAATATAATAAAGAAAATAACGCACCTCTTTCTCTTTCCTAGCATTTTCAAATGTCTTTATCAAGTCTTCACAGTCCAAATTTTCCTCTGGCTCCCATGTGCTTTCCTCCTCCTTGTAACCCTTCCACTTCAGCAAATATTGGACCTGGGAAAAATAACCAATTTCTAGTTAAGAGCATACAAAAACCCACATGCTCGTGGTTCGATCTCATTCAAACCAATTTTTGTTTAAATCTACATCAGATATTTTTTTTTCAAAATTTTCACTTTCTTCATTTAAAAGTTAGATAGGGTGGATGCCCATTTGACCACTTTGGAAGCGTCTATATCTCAAAAGTAAGATTTTTAGAAAAAATTGTTACAGAAACGTCAATGTCATTATAACAGACCTATCTATAGACACCCACAAGCATAGGTACAATAAACAAATTTTTTTAGGTTTTTTTTCATATATGGGAAGGGGGGCCCCCTTAAATGTCATTTTGTCTATTTTTGTACCTGAATCAGAAAGCTGTAAATAAGATACACCTACCTACCTACCAAGTTTCAGCTGTGTGATGCTAATAGTTTAAGAATAAAGTGGCTGTGACATACAGACGGACGGACGGACAGACGGACAGACAGACTTGACAAAACTATAAGGGTTCCGTTTTTTGCCACTCGGCTACGGAACCCTATTAAAAGGTTTATAGAAATTTAGAGATGTACTTACGGGTACTGTTGCTACAACTATAAAGCAAGTAGAACCTAGAGGCTTACCTACTTGGTTTACTAAATTCAGTATACCTCTCTGATAGCTGACGAGTTACAGAGCTTGCCCAGTTGACAAATACGAGAAAGGTTTTAAAGCAGGTATACCTATGTAGTTGGAAAGATTTGCCACATGTTCTTTTGGACTATGAACCGATCTTGACTCTTGAGTTTATAAGGACTTGTCGGAATCCGTCTGCGTTGCGGTATGTATGGTAAATGAATTGGTGGGTGAGCATAGCGTGCAAGTAGATGGAACGCAAGCTTTTTATTATATACACCGTTTGTTGATGAATTTCGTTTGAATGATTTGCGATCGTGGAGCTTAGATACTACAACTTATTCGAGACAAACGAAAACGGTAACGAGCAACTATACTTTGTAATAGAATACGTGGAAAACTATCAATACGATCGGAGTGAGCACAGGACTAACCTTTCCCTTCACAGTTCGCTTGTCCAAAACTTTTTCCACAACATACTCTTCCTCACTGGAGCCATCACTGGTTTCACCTTTTTTATCTTTTTTACCCATAGCTGAAGAAAAATGTATTTATTAGCACTAAAATGCCGAAGCCGATGCCGATGCGTCGCTTTCCGAAAATACCAATATGGCGCGCCGCGCCGCTAAAATAAATATGGCGGCGTCATGGCAAGTGTTGCTATTGCTAGCCACTGAACATGTAATCTTTTTTCTTTTTTCTTGCAGAAATTGTACATGAGCTCACATTTGACAATGAGCAAGAGCAACAATGAACAAACAAACAACGTAGATATTAGAGTATGTAGGTATAGTCTATTTTTCTTTGGTAGTCGAACAATGTAAACTTTTTATAACTTTTAAAATAATATCAGTGAATAAAAATAGTAAAGTGCTTGGTTTGAAAAGATCTTGATGACTGACGTTACGTACATACGTATGTTGCGAGTTTTGTGTTTATCTAAATTTTAAAATGAATTATTTCGATAAAGATTTTTTACAATATTGGACACGTAGAGAAAAACAGACTTTAGAGTAGTGATGGACTGGGAACTTTAATGGGAATGAAGTGATGTCGCAGGCAAATCGTATAATTCTGCTGTTTAACTCGTCAAGTATGTGTAAACGAGACACAATAAAAATTCCATTGTTATGCGACTCTCGGCATTCGTTTGATACCTGACTGATTACATATGACATCGTCTGTGTATAAAGGTTCGCTGTTCTGCAAAATGCTATTGTGTCATTTAAGTGTCATTCATTATACAGCGTGTGGCCTGTAATATGAGCAAAAAATTAAATCAATGATTCCACAGAGTATACTTAATAATGTATTCATTCTAGATTTCAATGTATGGGCGAAACGGCAAAATTTATAATTTTAGTTTGTTGCTGCTGTGTTATAGCTCCAAGTGAGTACATTATAGAACACAACTCTCCCACCCCCCCAACCCGCCGCTTCACCCCTCCCCCCCTTGATAAAGGTCCCAAATTTCATATTTCCTCTATTTTCAGGAAAACTATACAAGCTAGGACAAAATGGTCAAGGACTAAATTATTTATCAATAAATTACCTACAAATAAGTATCAACATTCATTTTGATACGAGTTATAGTTTTTAAGCTATGGAGCATCAAAGAGTACTAAAAATGATCGCTTAGCAGAAATACAACATTTAACACAAAATAAACAATATAATTTATACATATTCACAAGAAATGCGTTTCTGTAGTACATACCTATCTAAAACAAATCAGTATCGTCATTGTTATCTTCTAACGTTTGTCGAATCTACTAAGGCCCCAATGTCTGCATATGGTGGAACAACGGAATGCACCTTTAACACATCCACATATTTTTCTGTAGCCATTTTTGCAGCTGCATGATATTGTTTTCAGTATCAACTGTAGAGCTTGATCAAAGTATGCATTGAATGCTGACAAGCTGAAGAAGGTGGTCTTTTCATAATAACACCGTATTGTTCTTGAGAGTTGGTCAAGAAGTGAAGTTGAAGTACCTAAATGTTTCGTAACACGATTATACTTTTTTAGATTTGCTTAGCCATATACTATGCAAGAATATATTTTTCTCGTGCCTTTTTACCTCCTCGCGTTAGGCACCAGGAGTTATTGTATCTTGCAAGTCGATGTTATAATGTTATTGAATAGACTGAACCTTTCCTGTGCCTTAGAATGCCGATATTATGTAGTACGTCGAAAAGACATTGTCGTAGTGGTTGGGCAAGACATTGATCTGTTGGTTCTTTTACTGGGACTGACTCCACCACGTAAGAATATATTCTACTACATCTGCATTCTACAAAAAAGGAAAGGTTTAGCCTTTCCTGTTTGGTAAAAAGACCGAGTTGAAAGATACAATAAACGTTTAAAATAACCCGGATGCCTCACGCAAGCAGGTAGAAGAGGCAGGAGAAAGATATATTCTCGGATAGTATCATAGTAGGTACCTAAAAAGTATAAACGATATACGAGAGGTCCACTTTTATAAAACATTGATCTGAAGAACAATACAGTGGTGATATTATCAAAGTTTCCATCTTCAGGGGCTGCTTGTCAGAATTCAACACATAGGTACTTTTCATCAAGTTCAATTATGGCGAGCAAATTCATTCAACCCAGAAAACTGAAGCTGGAAATAGTAGATTGTTATACAAGGGGAGAAAGCGATCCATTTCACTCGAGATGTTTCTGGCGCTCGAACGAAGTGAGAGCGCCAATAATTCGAGAGTGAAATGGTGCTTTCACCCGAGTTAAACATACTATTTTTCATTTCGACTGTGAGGAAAAACATTAAATTTACAATAGTGGTTGTAGATGTCATGGTGAGGTATTATGTAGTACAGCGAGAATGGAAAACTCAAGTTTTTGCACAAAAAGACAGTTAATTTACAGTTCTCCAATCATCTAACATAATAAGAAAGAATGAACGACACGAATACATGAAAACAGTACGAAAAAGCAGACGATACGAAATAATTAAAATCCTTGTAAAAAATATCGATCGAATTTTCCCCACAGATAATAATTGTCAAAATTTTAAAAATAAGGCATAGAGTTCAAGAAGAAAAAAAATACATTGACAAGGAAAAATAAAAAAAAGTGTCATCTTGGTATTATGGCGGGAAGCCGAATATTTTAATCACAGATTATTAAAATTCTTAAAAGATTAGTAATTAATTATTGTCTATTTTAATTATAGATTGAATCAATTGTATATTTTTATAGCAACGATCATAATAAACATGTTTTTCGGTGTATAGCTAAGCAAAAATGTTTATTATTTTTATAATATAATGTGACTCAATTATCTTTGACCCAAGCTTTGACTGCATGCCTTGACTCTATACCATGCCAATTAAAACTAAATTACTTTCCACCCTAGGGATGGAAGAGCTATTTTCCACCCGGCTATCTTCACAGGAAAGTGCTATTTTCCGAACAGGAGAGATGAAAAAATTATAACTTCGTACCCTAAATACCTACCACATAGGCACCAGTTCCATAGAAGATACTGAAAATAGTATCATGCAGCTGCAAAAAAGGCTACAGAAAAGTATGTGGATGTCAAAGCTGCATTCCGTTGTTCCACCATATGCATACATTGGGGCCTTAGTAGATTCGACAAACCTTTAGTAGATAACAATGACGATACTGATTTGTTTTAGATAGGTATGTACTACAGAAACGCATTTCTTGTGAAAATTTATAAATTATATTGTTTATTTTGTGTTAAATGTTGTATTTCTGCTAAGCGCACATTTTTAGTACTCTTTGATGCTCGATAGCTTTAAAACTATAACTCGTATCAAAATGAATGATATACTTATTTGTAGGTAATTTATTGACAAATAATTTAGTCCTTGACCATTTTGTCCTAGCTTGTATAGTTTTCCTGAAAATAGAGGAAATATGAAATTTGGGACCTTTATCAAGGGGGGGAGGGGTGAAGCGGCGGGTTGGGGGGGTGGGAGAGTTGTGTTCTATAATGTACTCACTTGGAGCTATAACACAGCAGCAACAAATTAAAATTATAAATTTTGCCGCTAAAAAATCTAGAATGAATATACTATAATTAGTCATAGTGCTTTATAACGATTAGTTAGATTAGTCCAAAGTTAGAAACTTTGGATTACATTTAGGGATCTCATAACTCAGAGATATTCCGATAGTTAATGAGATCCCTAATTAATGTATATCCAAATCGCTAACTCACTGTAGTAAATAACAATGTCAAGTTCCATGACTAGGACACATCTGATTGCAATGCATTGCTGGTTCCATTTATTTTGTTTGAAAATAAGAATAAATTAATTTTGTTTTTTTTAGTAAATTGAAACTATTTAAAATTAATTACCCGTTACTTAAAGGGCCTATATTTAACATTTTTGCTCCTATTACAGGCCACACCCTTTAGTTTATTTTATCTTCTTCTTCTTCTTTGCCTGGCTCTTTCCCATTTTATTTGGGGTCGGTCCTCCTTTAGTTTATTTTATACTAGCTTTTGCCCGCGACTTCGTCCGCGTGGAATAGGATTTTTAGATCATTAAAAGAGCTATTATTCTTTAATATATATTTTTTGTGTATCTTGAACCGTTTTCACGGCGCACGCAACGGAAGGCTTCAAAGATGAAATAATTTCTCCCGTTTTTTGCACATTTACCACTATATCTTTGCTCCTATTGGTCGTAGCGTGATGTTATATAGCCTATAGCCTTCCTCGATAACTGGACTATTCAACACAAAAAGAATTATTCAATTCAAACCAGTAGTTTCGGAGATTAGCGCGTTCAAACAAACAAACAAACAAACTCTTCAGCTTTATAATATTAATATATACTACAGCTTTATAATAGTATAGATTAATTCTTTATGTTTTTTATGATTGTTTTATACGTAATATATTTTTAATATAATGGTTTTTCTTCACATTCAACCATTACATGAAAATCTTAAAAAGTCGATTTGAAAAAAAAACAGAAGGGCCAAATTTTTTTAAGGCAAGAAAAGATGACCGCCACACGTGCCACCGCCCCACTATAAACCATTTTAAATGTACACGATCTACCAAATATACTGTACCTATATTGCCGCAACAAATAATCTATAGAAGTGAATCTGCTTTGTTGTGTGGGTACGTAGTAGTACTGTTATTATATCTCTGTTTGCTTCTCTTTTCGAACCTGAAAATGGTCTTATTGTGATATTATGTACGTTTATCGAAAAAAGGCACACCACAAACTTAGATAGGTGACGCTTATTAGCAAATTCGTGCGTTTTTAGGGTTCCGTAGCCGAATGGCAAAAAACGGAACCCTTATAGTTTCGTCAAGTCTGTCTGTCTGTCTGTCTGTCTGTCTGTCTGTCTGTCTGTCTGTCCGTCCGTATGTCACAGCCACTTTATTCTGAAACTATAAGCATCACATAGCTGAAACTTAGTAGGTAGGTGTATCTTGTTCACCGCTTTCCGATTCAGATACAAAAAGTAAGAAAAAATAATATTTAAGGGGGGGCTCCCATACATGAAACTAAAACCAAAAAAATTTTTTTTACTCAAACCTATGCGTGTGGAGTGTCTATGGATAGGTCTTTTAAAATGATGTTGAGGTTTCTAAAACCACTTTTTCTAAAAATGTAAGGTTTGAGATATAGACGCTTCCAAAGTGGTAAAATGGGCGTCCCCCCCCATCTAACTTTTAAACTAAGAAAGTGAAAATTTTGAAAAAAATATATGATGTAGATCTCAACAAAAACTTGAAACGAAAATTGGTTTGAAGGAGATCGAACCAGTAGTTTTTGAGATATTGCACATTTTTATCAACCGCAAATATAACTTTGTCTTTCATACAAACACTATGAAAAACAAAGTTATTTTTGCTGTCACAATATATTGTGATGTTTTCGTTAAGTGAAAGTAAGTGGACCCTGAATTCAGTTAAGGGTGGCACGGAACCCTCAGTGCGCGGGTCCGACACGCACTTAACCGGTTTTTAGATTAAATAATACTACCTTACTAAACCAGGCCTAACCGAAAAAAGTCCCATAGTAGACGATGACAGTGACATTAAACTACTTCCCTTTATATTCTGCGACTAACTTCACACAAGTTTCATTCATATTTTTTGAAT
Organism: Pyrausta aurata; assembly: GCA_963584085.1. NCBI lineage: Eukaryota > Metazoa > Arthropoda > Insecta > Lepidoptera > Crambidae > Pyrausta > Pyrausta aurata. Next base: position 1,666,137 of record OY757253.1, on the reverse strand, counting down.
TCCCGCATTGCGTGCGTATCAAAACATTGCGTCGCAATCCGCACCAGTTTCAATTTGGTCAGTCAGCCTGTTGCTCAGCGGATATATTGTTGTGTTGTTGTGACTTCTTTTTTATTCGCCAGTTATATCATAAAATAATTCGTGTAAAACGCGAAAATACTTTTCAACAGTGTGTTTTGAGTGTTAAGTGAACAGTTTTGTGCCGTACCCCACGTGTGACTAGTTGATATTTTGGACTGAATGATGATAACAAGATATTTTTTTATGTTCATTCGAGTCGAGTGGTTTCAAATTGACTTTTGACGTCACGCGCGACGAACTATCAGTTGGCGCGAAAGAGAGAAACAATCTGAGGATTATTTGACTTGTGTTTGTTTCTTTGGATTTTGTTGTGATCAAGTGTTAGATGGGTAGTAAATAGTGACCACATGTAGAAATATGCTGTTGAAATGCACAGCAGACGGGAGGCCGATCAAAGTGAACGGGGAGCCGCTGAGTCCGGCGAACAGTGCGAGAGGTAAGGTCCGGCTCAATTGATTCTTCACTTGGCTTCTTGACGAAACTTGCTATGAAAGTAGACATTATACTGGCTGTTGTAAAATTCAGCTGTTGTATGTAGTTTTTAATGTAGGTAGTCGATAAAAGAAAACAGTCTCCAGTTAGAAGATCGTATTGCATTGCTAATCGTCAGTTGTGAATTTTATTGTAATTTGATCTAGAGAGGTAGATATATAATACGTATGAAGTTTAATTGTTAGTAATGCTTATGATTTTTATTTTGCTTTGCAAGTACTAAAGATAGTGGAGCTTATTATTCACATGTCGATAATCATACAGTTACTTAGCATAATGCTTAGCAGGTTCACAAGAGAACTCGATTAATCAGTTCAGTAAGGAACGATTGGGAACTCAGAATACGAAGATTTGAAAATACAGCTGCTTCAACATTGTTATTAACTACTTAAATAAATAACTTTGAATGGAACAGTAGTTGTTTGTTTAGCATTATATTAAAATGCGTTTGTCGTTATTCATCTTAAAAGTGAAGTATCTAAGAAATATCTCATGCCTGCAGCTTATTATTACTATCCGTTGATTTGGTTGTTTTCGCTGTCATGTGTAGCTGTGAGTGTTTCTACAGTAATATTTTGAAAGTGTTCACACTATGGCCCTCTCCACATTTTAATGTGATAATGTTATTCATCAGCATCCTTCAGTATTCTGAAATACCTTTATTTTACAATAACAAACATAATTTAATGGCTGACGATATTGCCTCGCCAACAAACGTTACCTATTTTCGGACGTCGTAAATACGCACTTACTCACTTTATAAAATAAGTAGACACTTCTCTGTTTATACGGATCTTCAATGGTCGATCAATATTATTTCACTTGAGATCAAAGGGTTACCCCCGATGCGGATTTGGCAGATGGCAGGCCAAACAACCACGGATGAAAAACCGAGGGCAATAAACACATCTTGGGCGTCAATATTTGCATAGCCTATTTTTTCAATCACTCAATGATATCAATATTGAGTACGCTTAATCCAAATTCACTCCAATCGAGCAATCGTACAACTGGACTTGGATCTAACTGGACTTTGCCTCAGAATATAAAGCTGTGGCGTAACATAACATCCGGTCCTTCCAGTCCCAATATCATGCATTGGTGTCATTCACACAGCTTGACTTCTTGTAACACCGTCAATAAATGTCGTCACACACTTTCTATATGCTTCACACCCCCAATAGGGACTGAAGACCGAAAATCCCTTTTTACTAGTTATTTATTCCATGTGACCTATGTTTTCTTAAAAGTTCACCCCATAAAAATTTATATGGCTTAAGTTTATGGCCATTTTCACTCAACTTCTTCACCTGTCCGTATCTTAAATACTTCTCAAATAAAACATTTACCTCCTAACTCGTTTTTACCATACCTTATTTAGACTCCCTTACTACAATAAACACAACCTCGCAAATTATGGAAGGTTTACGCCTAGGGATATCTAAGACGAGGGGAAAAGCAGGCCTAGGAGTTGGTTGGTAAAATCAAATTTATATGTAGTTGATTTTATGAGTTACTTAACTTAAGGGACTTAAGGGAACATAATTGAGTTATAGTTAAATGAGTTATGTCGTTATTATTTTAGTTGTTAGCACATCATCTATAATAGACAAATGCTTAAATGTGGCAAATGACATACATTGTCTAAAAGTGCGTGCATCTAGAAGCGGCCGAAGCGGTGCGCCCGCGCAGCTATCTGACGTTATCAAGCGCGCTATCGGGGGTCAGGAGCGCAGTAGCGTACTTCGGTCTGTTTGTACGTGTATCGCGCACGCGTCGATCATATGACTGCTAGCCGGTTAAATCTAACATACCACCTGATTTTGTGTCAATATGGAATATGCACGTTTTTTATTTATATCATTTCTGAAATCCAATAAGGGACGTAGATTTAACAATAACAAAGATTTTTTGAAAAATAATGGGTAGTTTTCTTTACATTCTAATGTCTATATTGTTGGTTTAGACACGGAAGTTCCGTTATTGCTAGATAATAATTATGAATACTTGGTAATCAAAACTTTAACTGAATTGAAAATTATTTTCATAGCTCCTCATTTTCAAGTTGCCTATAGCCATTAAAATAGCCTTATCTTTAATTAGAACGTTTCAACATGCGAAAAGTTACTGATAAGCTATATAAGTCCTTGGGGCCTTTACTATCATAACCATTATTATAACATATCGAAATATTACGTAATTTCATACTTTATCTCTTTTGATTAGCACTAAATCCAATGGCGGTAAGTATTATGTTAAAGACAAATGAGGAAAGTAATTACATATTACTTTTAATTTTGTACAGCACAGCCTATACCAGGAAACCTTGAATACCAAGTTTATGAACAAAATCATTTATACATAGGTATGCAGATGACACGTAAAAGCAGTTATAGGCGGTATCAGTGCCAGTAGCTCATTAATGTTTGAAAGGGAAGCCAACGATAAGATAGCCAATTTAGGTTTCAACGGGCGAGTAAAGTCGTTGACCGTTGAAATGTTCTGTTATATCGTAGTTTATCTGATGAAGTAATGATGCATTGTTGTATCACACAGGAAGTGATGCAAATATGCATCCTTATCTATTATAGTCTAAATAAAGGTAGTAAACCTAAATACAACACACTTTTTTACAGACGAATCAGTTAAAACGTTAAGTTTTGAAGTTTTCTTAAAGTTCTATACTTCACAAAACGTGACACAATGCGTCCCCAATACACGGTAATTAACGTAATGCTTCGAAATTTGGTATTTTTTACTGTCAAGGTAATAATAATGTACTACGGTGTCATAAAGCACCGTATTACAATTTTAAGTTTATTTTTCTTTAATTTAATAGCCACATTGCCTTGTGTATCAGAAAAAAAAGAATGGCGATTACACCATCATAAGTTACGTTGTGGCAGTTTTATCCTATCGTTTTACAGCTCTCACTAGATGGCGTTAGAGTCACTTTAGGAACATTTTTTTTCACGTCGTCGGCAAAATACCGCGAAACCGCGATCCTCAATTTGAAAAGAAATTTTAGAAATTGGGTAAATTTCAGACTAACTAACTACATGTTGTCAAAAATAAATTAATCTGTTTACGAAAAGACCACTGTCGTGCTGGTAGAGTCCGATTCAGAATAATTATAACTTTTTTTTTGTTTTAATTAAATATAGTTCCGACTAGATTTGATTCATCATTTAATTTTTTTTTTGTTTGAAAAATTACACGATACTTTCCTCAGTACAGTTTTAGCAGATTCAGCGTAATTTCGTCCGTTGACGAAACGAGAACTCGGTGTTTCACCCTTGCAACACGGTATTTCTCGATTTACATACGCATGGATCTAAATTGTTAATTAGATGGATTGAGGCAGGAAACCACTCGGCACTAATTGGTAGATACCTACTTTATATTTTGCAAGATACTGCTTTTCAGCAAGGGAAATATTTTTCTCTAAAGTTACAATCAAATTGACGGAAAGAAGCTTGACCTACCAATCTTACGCAAGCTGCTCTTGTCTTAACCGAGTTTATGAGATTATAATTAATTATTGTTACTACTTTTGAAATGACGCATTAAAATATTAATAGTATCAGATACACGTTTTATCTATTATTTACATGATGTGTTTGCGAGGCAGTCCATTGTTCAATAAATAAATATAAAGAAGCTACAAGTTGCACAGCCAAACAGAGGAACAAATAAGTGGATCTTATTGATATTGATTGCCTCGTCGGCCGTGACTATTGTACTATTCAAGGCATATTTTAGTAACGTGCTAGGGGTGTAATAATATATTATTACTTCAACGTCTTTTGGTAGGTAATGGTATTGTTTATTCCGTGCTAATTAAAACGCTAACGAATTACGCACGCACGTCTTGTCTGGGATGATTACTTCTTTGTCTGGGACTAATTAGTTGATAATGTGACACATTATTATAACCATTTGGGAACCTCATTTAAAATTATAATTGGTAACATAAACTAAACTAGATAATCCTTCCTCCATCATTTTTCTATTTTCTGTGGTTTGATTACTTATCTATCCAACAAGGCCCATCTAAGATTGTGTGGTTATCATTATAAAATAGTAGGTTACATATAGGTACTATTGATTTGATGAGTCAGGAAACGAATTTGATCTATTCATTTGTGTAAGTATTTTAAAGTGGGTATCATTCGTTAGCAAGCGTATAAATTATAATAATTATCGTCGTCCTAAATAAACAGAGTGCATTTTTGTGACCAATTCAACCAGTCGATAAGAGAATGTGCTTCTATACCGAAGGCCAACTTATTAATATCAACGACTCCTTACATATGTATAGCATTCATTAAAATAGTTTAAAACGAGGTTTTTAATGACGCCCCGTTGTACGCATTATGACGTTGAAAAACCAGTATCTTGAATAATTTACCTGCCTACCTCACTCTTTTCGTGGAATAGCCAAGATGGGAAGATATTTTTATATTTAAAGACGTGTACATTTTATTTCTGCTTAGCCAAAAGATATTCCTGAAAGAGAATAAATCTTTCTTAAAATCGAATTCATACGTTGAATTTTTTTTATGATATGGGTAATTATTATTATTTATTGATAATTTCAGCAAGTAAGTAAGGTCAAACGTCATCGTTATCGTCACTTCAAAACAAATCTTAAGTATTTACCATAACTAGACTTTGGTTTTTCCGCTGGGCCTTAGAATGTAAAGAAAGTAACAATGTATTAAATAAAAAGAGCCGTTGGTACATCTATGACTCTACGTGCTCAACTGTGCTGACACGTGAATGACGTGTTTGATTTTATGTCACTATATCATTAAATTATTATCTAACTCTGCCGAGGTAAGGCTCCACAAGAGATATGCACAAGCATATGCATATCTTCCATAAGCGACGTTAACGTTAGGCAAATGCTAAAACGTACGATGGGGGAATCCCAAAAACAATGGATAACTGTCGTTCGTTAGGCTTCATTTTTCATGCCTTTATACCTATCTAATTTTGATCTCACTAAAAGCATTACTGCAGCCACTAAACGTTTTTTGGTATAAATCAGTATCATGCACCCACTTTGGAATAGCGTCTTAATAACCTTCAGTACGATTCTCTCTCCCAATTTTGTAAAATACATTATCTTGGCAAATATGTAGAACACACAACCATCGTTTCGGGTAATTTATTATTAAGTAAAACGGATGGTAGCGGGGAACTCTGTTGCTATGCCGCGATGTAGTCGTCACGCAGGCAATACTTGAGGTAGGTTTGGCCGAAGGTGACGGTGCCGCGTTGTGAACATTAACAAGTTACAACCAACGTGTGTGAAAATGTTGATAGATTCTACACGCGGTAGTTTACAGTTTACCCGCCATTCGTTGTTATGACACCTGAAAGTGGTTGAAATACATCGGCTCAAACTCATCTGTAGTTGGGGAGTACTGGTTAGTACTAGTACCTAAGTATATACTTACGAAAGATTAAAGTTCATTGTGGTCTTTCACAGCAGAATACAGTAATACCTCAACACTACCCGTCACAAGGTGATAGATAATATTATTCTTAACATGCGCATATCAATATTTAACCACCTACCTGACGATGTAAAAGGTGTTATTTAGAGGGTCTGGCAATTTAAAAGAAAACTAATCGAATGGGTAACTTTGCATTGTTTTTATAGTGTTATGGAGTTCCTAGATTCCAAGGTTATTTATTAGGTACCTACCAATTATTTGTAAATTTTTGCACGTCTGCATGCAAGCTAAAACATTGACTTTGTTTATACAAATACCTTATAAATAATGTATGTTTTATTGCAAATAAACTTCTTGATTTCAGCGATGTCTTTGGTTGTGCTTCTGATTTAGAACCAGCCTGAATGAAGACTTCCTTCTAAAACATGCAGGAGTAAAGTAACTGTTACTCTTTTTGATAAAATTACAAACATTATGCAAAGTTACTTACAAAACAAACCCAAATGTAGAGTCGATAATATTCTGTAAATAAAGCTGCTACTTATCACTTCAAATATGACCGGCGGGTGCTGAACTGCTGATTATAAATATATGTCAAACAATATTTGGGATGCCGTCATGTAAGTAAGTTTATCAAAATGTTACCGATAAGATGTAAGCATTTAATTTTCAATTTTATTATGACTAGTGAAGGTAACGAAGACACCGAACTTGCATTTACCTACTTGCGTCTATCGGCGAAAACGTGACTGATATAGATTTATCAACGTGATATAGATACTTTATCAATCGGAAAATAGATACAATATTAGGTGGTGCTATCCCGTGTTAGGTTTTATCTGGCGCTTTCATGACAAAAACTGTTTAGTTAGAAGATTACTTTTGTATCCAGAAAAATCTCTTATAATCTCAGATTAAATAATTATAATCTGTCACAGAAAACGTTGGCCTCAATAAGGAAATAAGAAGCTCCACAAAAAACAATTTGATTAAGTGACTTCTGTTGTCTGCTAAGATCTGTTACAAGTTTTATTCAATGACGAGAAGGTATCGAAAAAAAGTAGAGATGCTAGTTATCGATTAGCGGATTTCAAATTGAATAAATAGTATGTAAATCACCGAACAGCAATTTGTCAAAAACTCATAACCTGAACATAAATTCACATTCTTAAATGTGAAGTATGTAAAATTTTATATAAATTCAGAGCATAAGCTCTATGCATTAATTACAGTTCAGTCAGACAGTAAGAATCTATAAAGTAAGTAACTTATAATCAAGTCTTAATTTTCACGAAGTTCTCAACTGTGATGTATCACACCGTTCCATTACATTAATGATATGTCTTTCGCGCAGAGTGCCTGCGAAAATTTGTGATTGATGATCCGGAGATCCGGAGTACGCATCAAATGGGATGGATAGGCATTTTGAGTACAACTCAAAACTGATCTTCCATCTCTTGCTAATTGAATCAATTTGCGTGCGCGCAACAGAGAAGACTGGTGTTTCCGCAATCCAGCGTGCGCAAACGCTGGTACGCCGGTTCTAATCACCTTGACCTTGTAGTTTATGTAGATATCGCACAAGTTTATGCTATTACTAAAGCGTAATTATTGTTGTTACATGGTTTCTGTGATTTCCTCTCAAGCAAAATGATGTTGTCCGAACAATAGGGAATTGTATTTTGCATTAGTAGGTACTAAATGAATAAGCAGCTTTTCTTTTATTAATTAGTTAAAAGGGTTAGGGAGAAAACAATACATTCTGCTTACCTACCCACCTACCTATTGTAAAGGATATAATTTATTCACAAAGCAACTCCCAGTTGAAAATACATATATTCATATGTTTTTTTTGGCTCGCATGGTTTACGTTTATCCCCGACGTAAGGTTGGGAATCAGACAGAGCAAAAAAAATACTGTAACATATTAGGAAAAGAAAGGATTAGTAAAAAAGCGTTTGCGAGAAGAGTTTTCACAAGTCCCATGATGACTGAGTGAGGTGTTTGACTGAAAAACTTCCTGTACTGCCTGACAAACCACCATGGCTGAAAATCGACTAGCTGTAGGAAGGATAACGATATCAATTACAAAAGTTTCGTACATTTGTAATGTGGTAAAACACTATCAGTAATATTTTAAATTTTTGGTATTGAACCAAATAACATTAAACGCAATGGCTGGAAAAGATTCGTTATGTTTTGTGTTGTGTATCATCCATCTTAAATACCCGTTGCACTATTACCATGACCATAACCTACTCGATGCAATTCAAAGTTACTAAGACTTCTCGACGTTAAATAATCCGCTGGCATTTATATTTATATTTATTTTTATATTTATTTAAAACATAACACTTGCAAGTTTACAGATCTGGTCCAACATACTTACATACGGCATGATCGCTAACCTTTAGAAGCTTTGATAATGATTCCGTTATTTGTAAATTTCTTTACATAACATCATTGCACATTACAGACTAATGTAAAATGATAATTTTCATCACAGACTAGATATTTACATTAGTAAATGTTTATCAAGCAGCTAAGAGCTCTGTAAAAGCGACTGATAACCGACCAATAAAACAATAATTAGGGTCATGGAAGCGATCTCTTGTATAAATAAATAATAACGTGTCTCAAACAAGTCTTGATACATTTATTAACTTATCACTGGAAATGTAAGCAAATATGCTTACATTTCCTACCTAAGATTTGTTCCTACCTAATTAAGCCAATTGTCCAGCACACTTAATTACGAAATGATGAAAGATAAAGACAAAGTGTGTTGTGTGTAAGTATATCTCGAACATCAACATTGTGAATTCTAATGTATCGTATATCATCCAATCAAATGGGTAATTTGCGCACATTTAAAAAAATATGTTCTACTTACCTAAAACAGGTGATCTAAACGAGCAGATTACATGAGATAAAATGTTCATAACATGAAGATTCTAAATTGATTATGTTACGGTAGTTTTTTTTCTATTATGTACCTACAAATTTATATGAGTAGAGTCTGAGTACTACCTATGCTCCTAAGTTGTATGTAACGCATGTCACACGTTTTGTAACATAAAAGTATAGGCATGATGAGATAAGTGACCGCGCGAATCTCAGCAACGTGCGTCAGTGCCGCCTAACTATTTATCTTAAAATTAATGATATCATTATGCTTACCTTGAAGTATTTCAAGCCAATTTTTCTTAAGCTTAAAGAAAACAAACCTGCCGGGCTGTCTTTGCCTTGTCCTTACATACATTTACATTTTATGTGATTTTGTAATGCAAATAGTATAACTGTAATACTTTAGGCTTATTGTAGTTGATAATAATCAGGCGTAATTAACAATACCTAATGTTGCAAATGATACGCGACACACCTCCGAATCTCGCGCAGTTTTATAACAAGCAAACAGAAGCTGATAAGCGCAGCGCATAGCGGGTACCTACTTCAGCAAACACGCGGGCAGATACTTACTACTACTTACGTACTTGGCTCGCGTTCGTTCGGCATCGCCGGCTTTTGTTTGCACTTTGGTTTAACACAGGCGACATAGATACTTAATGCTTTGTTTCATTGAATACGTTACCACCACACTACCACAGGCTACGTTCGAAGTCGTTAAACCATACACATTTGATAGCTAGTGATACATCGTATTCGACAGCGTTGACTTTTTATGTATTGCATCGTCTTAGGTTTCATTGGATAGGTTTACGACAGGTTCGCAAGTAGCCCTGCTGCGTAAGGTTAAGTCATGCAGCAATGCAACGCTTACTTAGGATATCTGTGTCATCGGGTATCGGAAAAGCGCGGAAACATTCTTATGTTACAGTTAAGATGGTTTACACCTGGAATTTCCTGCTGCCCAACCCAACCCTAGGACCAAAGCCATCATCCGTGGCCATCATTAATTGATTTAGGTGTAAGCATCACTGAAATGAAACCATCTCTATTTTAAATACATATAATTAACCTTTCACTGACTGAAGCCTACAAACTTTCACTGGTGCTAAAAGATAAGTAGGTAATGTAAGTAGGCACCTGAAGGAAAAAAAGCTATTACGCATTATGAATGCTAATCAATATCATCATCATTAATGATGCGCTACAAAAAAGACTCCAGCGTCGATCTCTATCGCACCTTGATATGATAAAGAGTATCTAGAATTACTCAGGTAATTAACGGACAAAAAGCTTATAGAGGGAACTTTCATGGAACTCAATTTTTGATTTCGTAGCGTTGTTTGGTTGGACTATTTTTTTTTATATATTTATTAATTAACCTACATATCCCACTGGTTAGGAGGTTAAAATATCAACATTCCCAGCCCTCATTCATTGATTTAATCTTATTTTTTTTGCATTTACATCGGAAAGTATGCGTGAAAATTAGAAAATTTAAGATGATAAGATTTGCTGCAAGTTTTACTAAGTTAAGTTTTGAACAGACTTCATAAAAAAGAGGGTTTACAATTCAAACTTGTTTTTGACATCGTTGGAATTGGATAATATTTCATGTTTGATTTGATCGCGCTCGCTACGCTCCCTCTAGTTTTTAGGTTCTTGCGCGGTCCGACGCTCGCATTTTATGTTGCGGCCCGCAATACTACTCCTAAATCGTTTATGCGGCCCTATAACAAAAAGGTTCAGGACAACTGCTCTTCATATTTTCGTTTCCTGAACCCCAATCACGAATAATTGCGTCAAAGTATTCGTATAGTAACGTAATCATTTGTATGAGAATTTGAAAGCGCCTCTATCGGACGTAAAACAAACTAAAAATTTGACACTCGAATTTAAAGATAATATATTTAAATAATTTTTATTGAATCGATCGTTTTACTTGTTTCTGGACGACGACGTGCCATATTTGCGTTAGTATGACGTCATCGTATGATATCGTGTGATTGGGGTACAGGATTAAGACCTGGACGAGAAAGGAAAGGATTAGGAAATCGATTAATATGAAAAATTACTATTGGTAGGTATGTAAAATAAAAAAATAAATCAAACCAGAAAACATATATTTGGAACATATAAATATAATACATGCACATATGTGTACCTGAGGTCTCAACACAAAAAAAAATCTGCATGTCCCTACTTGGACGTGTTATTATTATATGTTTCAAAAAAAATTTTTTATTGCACATAATTAATTTCATTTTAGAACATATGGTACGGCATGGGTGTATGCATCCAGGGTGTCGACATTTTGATGCAAATTCATCATCCTGGAACCGCGGAAGATGACATAATACCATCAAGATGCATTATGGTACAAGGTTGTCCACAACTGGCCTTGGTTCCTCCTTCAGCTGACCATCTGCTAGTCCTTAGGCACCGTTCAGTGATTTGTTAACAGCTTTTCTTGCGCTCGGACTTGGTTGTATGACAGAGGGGGTTACTGGGGCACCCTCAAAGTTGACCAACGCAGTACCAAGGTTTATATGTGATACTTCAACAATCCCAGGCTATCCTTCGGAGGCACTTCCACTTTCTTGCAGCAGGGAATGAACATAATCCACAAATTGACAATAACTAGGTCTACAAAGTGGTAAGAAGCTCTTGGAGGCCACTTCTTGGTACACATGGAACTGCTATAGGAGGCCTGTCAGACTATTGTACCAGTAGACCCCCCCCCCCATGCATGTGTTATGCATGAATTTTCGGCAAAAAACCTTAGTTTTATTTCGCCATATATCTGGTCTAATAGAAGAAGAAGAAAGAACTGAATGTGGCGCATCACCAGGTTCTCGCACCCATTTTTCTTCAGTAGCTGGTGGAGGTGACCTTTTCATTTCCGGATATTCGGCGTCATCCTCACCTGAAAAAAATCTCCTTCACAGCTATTAAGAAACTCTTTTAAAGAGCGATCATCCAGTTGGATGATATCTGCTAAAAATTTTTTTTAAATAATAATACTCAGCCATGTTATATTTTTGAGACCTGAGGTACACAAATGTGTACGTCGAAAATAAGTGTTAATAACCACTATTCAAAATCATGATTTTGTAACTCTGTTACAAGGACTCAAACAATTGACTAATTAAGCTTGCAAATCAAACAAAACATCATAAAAAAGTTTAAAAAAAATATTTTTTAAGATTTTTTTACTTTTTGCGTACCCACATTCGAAAAAAAGGAGGCTGGGATGATTTTTCAGTCTAAATTTTCAATATTATAATGAGTAATTTATACTGTCTGCCGTATTTTCTAAATACCGTATACAATTTAGTATATAACCGTAGAAAAGCTAAAACCAAAATATGGCTTTAAAGGTTTTTAAATTGAGTTTTATGAAGGTCCACATATGTGTACCCAGGGTCTTAAGAGGCTATAAGCGCCTAGTGCCTACTTGGATTATGCTTAACGTACTTATCAGTTTTAAAATTGATTGATTTTTCAAGAATCATCCCCCACTTTTACCGTTTGGAATTACCAATGAAATGACTTACAACAAAAAGCAACGAATACCCCATAACTCCTCAGAAATATTTGGCTCATCTATGCACACACTTGATAATAATGCGGCCACCGCGCCTTCATTGGTTAATATTCATGAGGGCTTGGAAGAGGAAAATACAGTCAAATGCATTAAATTAAGCTGTACTTGAGGAAAGTAAATAAAAAGTCTCAGTAGGTTTAATTTTCTTAAATTCTGCTAAAATCAAAATAAGATGCACTGCAGTTTTGAATTAACCTCATCGAAACTGCCAAGTAGTTAAAAAAAATCGGGAAAAGTTACTTTTCGTGTAGGTGAACCGCTAAAAAAAACACGCACTGCTCTCACTGGAGAAAGCAGAAACGTCTACATTAGCGTTTTAGGTTATGCTCCATCTTATCACATTATTACTTTTTTTTAAAGTCTAAGTATCAACTTTCAGTTTATCTTGAAGTCAAAATCAATTTAAATTTGTATTTCGTGATACCAAAGCTGTCGTTACTGAATTGCACTTTGTGAAGTGTTAACCTTCTCAATTGAGGGTCGACTGTGGTGAAAGCCGACATCATTTCCCTAATTCTCTTGCATTAGATCCCCATTTCTAACCATTCTGTCTAAGATGGCTGTATCGCTTAATTCTGTGGGCACTATTAACAGTTATCAAGCAAGAGATCGTGATAATTATGTAGAGACGACTGAAGGAATTAGTGCAGTGGTTTTCCATTGCTCTTTGCATTATTTACTGCCCATTGTTGGATTGGATAGGTTAGTTTTTGGGGAAAGTACTGAGAGTACTAAAATTTGAGGAAAACTTTACGTGGGTCGTTAGCCATATTATCAGGTACTTTCTTAAGGAAGAGGGAATAAAATAAGCTAGTAATTACTTACTTTTCTTTTGCTTCTAATATGTAAGTGAATATCTTTGGAAGAATCATGTTTAATGTATTGCATAATCTCAAATCCAAGTGTAATTTCCATATAATTATTTAAATTTGCCAGGCATGCTAATAACATCCTAGTTGATTTCACGTAGGCTCAGGTTGCTTAAGATTCACGGCGGGTTGTTTTAAAATTGCTTATTTCTGATGTTTCACGTGTCTTTGTGACCTGTAAGGTTTATGATGAAACATAAGTTAATTTCCATAATAACATTCAGCCGCTTTATCGCTTCGTTATCATTTCGCGTTACCTAACTATATGTCTAAATTAAAATAAATTCGGCAGCCAAAATAAAAGGTTCATATCTTTTTATCATATTGGCGAATAAATTATTAGCCATTGAAAGACGAGAAGTAGTGTCCTACAGCCTACAGCATCTTAGATAATTTTATGATCTCAGCGAAATCATGGCCACAGTCTAATATCTATTCAATACCTATGTTTTATTATTACTATCTAATTAAACAGTAGCATGTGTATGCAATATAACATAAGATAACAACACCTATTATGTTAAGTCAATTGACACCATGTGACTCGAATAATTTTAATTTACAGATAATATTAGCTAAGTATTCTACTCTTGCCTACTTTAAAAGCAATAAACGTACGTTCAGTAGATAAAATTACACGCAAAAATACCCTTGGTATCCTCATCAAATAAATAAGTAGGTGAATGCTATCCATCACTGTAATTTGTTTAAAATACTGTTTGGATTCTGTCCTGACGAGTGATGAATGACTCGACAAAACATTTTGCGACGGATTTATTTATTTCAAAACGCCTGTAGATACAGAACATTGTATAGATGTTATCTTTTATAAAAGTTTATATGTCAATTCCAATAGATTGAATTTAAATTTTTCACAGTTTTCTAATTTTTTACTCATTGAAGTAACCCTTACAAGAATAGAGTACAAATATCACACCCGAGTCGCATTCGCATTACGTGCCAAATTCTATCTTCGAACTTTTACAGTCAGAAGGTAAGTACATATTATAAGACTAGATCAATATCAAAACTAACTCTAATGAATAAAATATACTAAGCACTTAAATTAATTAATGATTGAGTTGCTACTCCGGAATTAAAATAATATCTGTAACAAAGGAGGTTGTAATCTTACCTAACGTTCTTAAGAAATTGTGCGAAATGCAATGGTGTTTCCAAGGGGGTAGGTAAGGAGGTTTTATCCCTATTAAAATGTTTCGAACAAAGTCAGGAACAGGAAAATATTTTCAGGACCATACTTTCCTTGTTACGAGGAAGGCGGGTAGAGCGAGGGATCAAAAATAAATAAAAAAGTAATATTTACCACCTTTTGTTATTCATCCTGCTTTCTAAATAAATAAAACCTGTACAATATTATTGAAGCATGTTAAATTTTACAGATAAATTATTTTTCTTTGTGAACAATGAATTGAAATGAAAATGCTTCTAGCAATTCAAAAATTTGATATTGCGCGTTTACTTCTGGGAGGCTCAGTTAACATCCACCCAGATTCAAAGAAAGTATTTTTTTTACAATATCAAATTTAAAGTCTTGATATCTATCAGTTTATCAAAAAATGCCAATGATCTGCAAAAATTCGGGCGTGAAATTTTGTATGCCTCAATAATAACATAAATCGCTCAGGAAATAATCGTGGCTTTTATAAATCAGTTTATTCATGACTGGGTTAGAAAACTAGAGATTAGCCTTAATAATCAAAATTATACTAAACGGCTTTACCTCTTTTGTAATATGTATATTGAACGGCGTGCAAGAAAATATATATTATTTACTTTATTCTCACTGAAGGTATATAATTTTAGTATTGCGAACTGATTTCGTCGTTCCCCTCAATAAGCTTAACATTTCATGTCCTACCTCTTTCAAATAATTCCCAATTCGAACTAAGTAAAATTATTATGTACAAGGAAACCGTTTGGGCCACCAGAATGAAACTTCTTGGAAACATAAATTTTAATTTAATGATGGTTCCGAACTTCTGCTATTGACATCTTGCGAATTTAGGTAGTATTTAGGGGAATGGGTCTGGCTTTCTCCATTAGTCTGTAAATCAAAGTTCTGTGGGATAATTCAAAGCCGAAAACATGAAGTGAGCTCGAACTTTCAAACTTCAGAGAAAATCATCCTGAAATGGTTCTCAGTCAGAGCCTATGTATTTTGAAATGATGATATCTTTTGTGAAACGTACGAAGCTGAATGTTTGTCTATCGTTGTTAATTTGTAGCCTTTTTGATCTAATAAACGTAATATTACTTTTATCTAATCTAATCGGCCTCTATTTTAAATCTTGAGCCGACTATATACGTGTCTTATTTAGGTATTGCTCGTATGACTCGTATCTTTTCATATCGTATCGTATCAAATGTTCTTTACTTCGCCTCATGTAATTATTATTTAGTTCTTCTGAAAAGAACTAAGTTAGATAATTTGTATAGTATGGAGATACATAAAATATGTACCAAAGCAGGAAAATGAACGAAGAACTAATTTTTCGTGGTAAAAAACGAAAATAATTACAACGGAATGATGACGACCATAAAAGGCTTATTCATACTAAAAGATCCAATTCGGTGGTGTTTTTTTAGTATCTCTGCCCGGGCTTAGTAGCTAAGTAACGTTTCGTAACCAAAACATTCAAAACGATTCCTTACTTGAGCTACAGAATTATATACCTTGAGGTTTACATAAATCAAGTAGCCGTTTTGTGAAAAAAATAAGCTTCTTTCGCTTAAGCTGTTTATTATATCTTGATAGTTTATTTGTAAGAATACAAATTTTATTTGACGCATATTTTAGTTCTAAGCTCATAAAAATAAGTACATAATTGGGATTACTATGCTTTTGTTAAGAAAATATGAAGTGCCTACATAGGAAGGTATGTATATTGTAGCAAGGAATTCTATAATTTATGTAATCTGTATTAGTCATTCAGCTGTACAGTGCGACATGGATCTTCTTGTCAACGGTGACATTTGGAACTAACGCTATCAAATTCAAAAATCCGGCTGCCAGATCGAGTGTAGGAAATCTCCCCAATTTTACAAGAGATTTTCCGATTTTCCCTATTATTTTATTTTCGTACGTGTTCTGTGTGTATTATTATTATTGTTTTTAAATACCGTAGAGCTAAACTCCTTAATTATTATTTTTTCAATGGTTTTTATTGATAGTACTGTTGCGTCTAAAATTGGTGGAACATACATGATATGCCTCTTATGGTAGAAAATGCCTTCTACGTCTAATCTTTTATTTGACTTTGCCATGGTTGTGTAAAAAAATATTCGCTAGAAAAGGTGATAAATAAAAAAACCCAAATAAATAATAGACTCCCTGAATCAAGGGAGATTTTCTTGCTCTGGCTACCCTGATTGAAAAAGCGCCCCCTGAAAATGTCATCTATTGGCCAGAAGATCCTTGTCGCAATGTAGTAAATGACAACTAAATAACCAGTAACGGTCCTTCTCAATAAAGTTTACTCTAATAGTCTTGCGTTCATGAAACTCTCTCGTGGGTAATATCCAGAAGCAGTCACACTCTCAGTGCCTTGTTGATATGAGGTTTAGCAAAAAGTTACTTGTAAACATTAATGACATGAGTTTTTGCTAACTTGTAGGTATTGTGATAGTTCTTGATAAGTTGTTGAGGTTACTGACCCAAATTAATTGATCTCTCTATGGTCTATGGTCAGTAAGATGCGTGATCTCTAAGTTTAAAAGTAACCACAGAAGTAACATCAGAATTGTGCTAAGAAAACTTCACAATTAAAAAGTTTCCCGAGTTGAAGAAAGTGAGTAAACCTGTGAGTAGGTATAAGTATTTTAGACAAACGAGTTTTGCTATAATAACAAATTTTTAAAAGCTTGCAATAAGCACAACATAGATTTTGTTGATAATACTTGAAAAGAGTTAAATGCACGGAGCACTTAATTAAAGTAAGACGGAAGGGTATTATGTCGGCGCGACATAAATCTCAGTTACGATTAGACAAATTATAACTGTATCGCATTGTACAATGGGTATTGTGTCCTGGACGAGAAAGTGTGCTTAATACTTCCGCATTTGGGCGACACATACAGGGTGTAAAAAAACTACGAGCCAAATTCAAGGGGGTAGTTTTCAATTGAATTTAGAGTACAGGAAAAGTATAATCAAAATATTTTAAAGCAAATTATATTAATAAACAGTTCAAGTAACTTAGTAGATGTGTATTAAATCAAAGAGCAGAGGTTCCTTCTATCCATTAAATAAGTTGGTAATCAACTATTTCAGGAACCCAGTTTTGACTCTGCCTGAGAAAGTTACTTAATCAAGGTAATCTTTCACAAATGTTTTCACGCAAGATAGCAATGTTTTTGTTATTATGTTTTATCAAGAGCACATTGCGAGGACATATGTTCGGATTGAGGCACACAAACATCCAAGTAGGCGCAGACAAACATACCAATTTTTATCGGACGCTAGGTTGTTAGAGGTCGTTACTCTCTGCCTTGTATTCAACTTTACAATTACTTATATAGTACGTACTACTTACTTACGTATAGTGTACTCAGTAGGCCCTATGAACATTTGGTAACCAAAAATGAATTGTCAATGTTACAAAAGTCATAGAAAATTCTAATTACCCAACTTCCTGCATGACACAAAAACAATCTTAAATTTATTTTATGTGAGCTACGAGTAGAAATCTAGGAGCCTTTTGCACAATAAATCAACAAATAAGTACTAACCAACGTTTAATTAAAAAATTGAACGTCACTTAGTACGTAGTATTGGTCAGATATAACATTAGCAGCAAGAACTTAGAAAACAGGCCGTAAGTCTAATAGGTAATCATTATCGCTTCGAAATGGTCAAAGTATCAATAGAGTCTGCTGGGCCTTATTACATGTTATTTGTACACTTTTGTATTGAGTACTAGACTAGCACGTATCATTATTTGTTTAACATTGTCTTGCAAAGTATACATCCAAATCCTTGTAACATTAATCGCTAGGCCAGAGCAGAGTTGACATCCCTGCGGGCGTAGTCTGAAGATAATTTTTTGACATTTCGCGTAGACAATTAAAATTTTCTAATTTTCTGCTGCATCAAATAAGCTTTTAATCTCCGTCTCAAAAAGCTCATTTCTCTGCTTTCCTGCCCTGAACTAGAAATATATCGAGTTCAAGAACATCAATAAGGTTCTATCTACAGTGCGACAAGGATCTTCTGGCCAACGGATGACATTGTCAGGGGGGCGCTTATTCAAAAAAGATAGCCAGAGTAAGAAAATCTCCTTTGATTCAGGGAGTCTTTTATTTATTAGGGTATTTTTATTTATCACCTTTTCTAGCGAATATTTTTTTACCCAACCATGGCAAAGTCAAAGAAAAGATTTCATGGATGGAAATGTCGTAGAAGGAATTTTCTACCATAAAAGGCAGGCATATAAAGTATGTTCCACCGATTTTAGACGCAAAACAATTGTATTATCAATAAAAACCATTGAAAAAAAAAAAAAGGAGTTTAGCTCTACGGTATTTAAAAACAATAATAATAATACACACAGAACACGTACGAAAATAAAATAATAGGGAAAATTGTAAAATCTATTGTAAAATTGGGGAGACTTCCTAGACTCGATCTGGCAACCGTATTTTTGAATTTGACAGCGTTAGTTCCGACTCTCACCGTTGGCCAGAAGATCCATGTCGCACTGTATACTAATATTACAAACGTCACGGTGTGACGGGAGGAGAGGGAGCAAACTCAAAACAGGCGGACGCAGTCGTGTGGGGCCGCTAATCTACTATATAAAAATAAGTCGGGTTTTCCTCCCTGACGCTATAACTCCAGAACGCACGAACCGATTTCCACGGTTTTGCATTCGTTGGAAAGGTCTCGGGCTCCGTGAGGTTTATAGCATAAAACGGGGCCGGGGCGGGACGGGGCTGGGGGCGAAACGAAGTTCGCTGGGACCGCTAGTCTATGATAAAAATCCATCATTAAGTTCGTATTTAGAGTAAATATAGCACTGTAGCATCAATTATTATGTGCTGCCCATTAATTCGGTGTGTTTAGTGTATTCCCTTCAATCAGATTCTCAGATGATATACGAGTATATCTTTAATTTTCAAAATGCAGTAAGCTGACGGCTATTTATTTATTGTATACCTACAATACCCACATTATTACTTATGAATTGTAAGCAAGTTGCTGTAGCTGTTGGAATAAGGGCTATTTTTCGACAAAAATGTAAGTATTATCTGGTGGCTGGCGGACTGGCGGACATTAGCCAAAAGTGCCCAAATTTACCTGTAATAAAGGTACATAGCGATAAATCCTGAAAGCTAGCTTAATTTTATACAATTCAATTTTAACTTTTTATATCTAAATTCTAATAATATTCTTTATATCTAAATATACTTATTTCAATACTATTGTACCTATTATATAAACGATATTTACTAAACATAGTAGTCTAAAGGGGATCAAAACAACTATTTTAGGTCGTGGCCTGCTTGACCCAGCTGCGATAACTTAAACTGTTTTATGTAACTCTCACATACAGCCTCAAGTCAAACGCGAGTTTTCCAGTGTAGAGTGATCCGTCATTGTATAGCACTACTCTTGAACAGAGCTCAGCTTTAAATGGTCTATTTGCTTCCCCAGTGTCGATTATATGTATGTTGTATCCAACTGGTATGAGTGTATCAAGCGAAAGCCTGCCTCATATAATTTGTGTAAACAAGTTGAGATATATATTATTTCCTTCTGAGATATGTTGTTAAGGCTATCGGTGCAAATTGGCTAAGAGTGCTAACGCACTTCCTATATCGGATCCATATTCAAGGCTAAGCAAAAAAAAGTATGCCTTTTCAGTAAACAGTAATCAATTCTTTTGGTTATAATTTATCATTATGAAAAATAAAGTTATCGTCTTTTGAAACCAAAATAAATCGAAACAGCAATGAATACATTGTCATAGAACTTGTCATTGACATTAACTCAACTTTGATATACCTACCTACATTGATTCGGGATTAAAACTTTGGATTACTATCACGTATACCTACTTTGTAGAATCATTAATTACAATTTTTGCTCATACAAGCCACACGCTGTGTATAAATGTAGTAACGATAAAGCAATTAGTCTTGTTTGTGCCATTCATTAAATGGGGGGAAAAGTTTTATTGTTCATGCAGCAAAACGCTGCCAAAAGCACGCACTTATTCGGAGCTTTCAAATAACTTTAAATTAGAAAGTGATCAAGTTTGCCATTGTAATATAAAAACACGGGACTGGACAGTACCTATCTAATATGTCAATGTTTAATTAGACTAACATAAACTACGTATACGCGTCAACTATCTACTCAACTGCGTACGCGCAGACAATAGCTCGCAGGCGCTATCGACCTCGGATGCTGCCTCTGTTTACTTTGACAGGGGTGCCAGGTGAGAAAATTTCATATGTAAACTATGAAATTAAATACTAAAATTAGAGTAAAGTACGTCTGGAACGTCTTACTGTTGGGCAAATAACTTATCTCAACTATGAGGTAGTTTAAGCCATACTCCACCACGTAAACTCAGTGCAGATTGTTGTAGCGGTGCTTGCAAGACAAGCGACTAACCTTACTGTCTGATTTTATCAAGCCGCGCATAAGGCGTCTCATCATCATCAATCATCAATAATCATTTATTTTCTCAACACATACAAAGAAAATTGGATGGACTGACTAGGCTTAACGACTAATATCAACCGATTAGGTGGCCAACTGACAAACGTCTCAGCCTACCTTCCGAAGCTCATGGTATACGTCATCACCCATCATAACACGATCACGGCGTAGGTTGCTCTTCGGAAATACTACCCAAGAGCTACCACCTCTGCGGTACGAGCACCGAAATTATGCAATGTTGTCCAAAATTATTTTCGGCGTAAAAAAAATATAATCACCTGCCTCAATCATTAGTGCTGATAATTTCAATTATATTAATACATCAATATGTAATTTATCTGTAGTATAAGTATGTTTTACCATAATCCGGTTTTAAACAATCTAAGTTCGTTGGCGATCTCTATCGATTACTATTGATTGATCATAGTTTATTTATATGTGGGAAAGAGAAAAGAAAAAGACATCAACGCGTTACACAAATTACACATGCAAGTGGGCAAGTATTGCATAATGTCTGTCGGTGTATTATGTGAAGGAACAACAGTAATGCACGCACACTTGAACTGATATAAGTATGTAATAATAGTCCCCTAGCCGATTTCGACTACGGTGGCCAGTCACAACGACTTACCGACTGCGCGAGACATATTATAGTGCACAAGTGTATGCGCAAACACAGCTGCACTCTCTATTCCTTTCACTCTCATAGCCCGATGGGACAGCAATCTGACACGACTTGAAAAGATCAGGCGCAGGACCAACGGCTTTACGTGCTTTCCGATGCACGGGGTGAAACACCGCCAACTTCCAAACTCCGGGCTTCCCTGAGAATTTCTGAACAGAAAAACCCAGGAACATATTTTTGGCCTGACTCGAGAATCGAACCCGGACCTCTGGCGCAGACGTCGCTTTAAAATGCGACCCTCTACCCGCTGCGCCACCGAGGCGGTTGAAAAGGAAGTATATAAGTATATCACATGCAAACAGAATTCATAAAACAAAGTGCACAATAACATTGCCACCCTTTCGCCGATTAGGTCAATTTAAAATTACCCACAGATGTTACAACTTAGTATGACTAACGTTTATCATATCGAAGCATCTCGGAAAACCTCCATGCTTTTTCCTGGATAGTTCTGTTAGACAGCCCTAATCTATGTGGGTTCAGCGCAGCATCTGCGATGCATTTGTCGCATCATCGGAGCACGTGGCGATGCGTGAAGGTTACAAACTGTACTATGTTGCAGATTCCATGTAATCACCCTGCTTATACTCGTACTTACATAATACGCAAATGTTTTGTCATAGTTTATTCACATGTGGGTATGTATGATATAAATAATGTATAAATATAATTTCACTGAATGGTAGTGGGCTTGGCCTTATTACTGTAAATGTGAGTGAACTTAGAAATAAAACCAATGGATTACCAATTTGACCCATTATAAAGAACAAATTAAGTAGGTAGTTAGTGTTGAAAAATGCATTTGTTTTTTTTTAAGTCATACTCTTACTAATCTGTGAGTCAAAGTCTTATGTTTTATTTGCAAGACTACTTACAGTAATCAAATACATCAGTTGATAATGATGCCTTATAATAGCGTGCAAATATAATAGTGAACAATAAATATTAATAATTATACAGAACACATAATATTACAATTTGATTTATTATATTTTTTCTTTATATTCAATAAATTCTTGAACACTGTAAAAGCTGTGGTGTACTTTTTTGTCAGCTTTCTTTATTTTTATTTATTCGACTTTTTTTCTTCAAATAAATAAAATTACTTTTAAGTAATAATTTATCTTAAAACTATAAAGTAAAGAATGCGTTACCATCTAAACTTGCTCCTCCCAAGTCCAATTTGTAGGCTTAGGAGGGAGGAACCATTGACCTTAATTAAAGTCTTCAATATTTATCAAGAAAAAAATGGAATTCAAGTAAATATTCAAACATTAATTAAATGATAAGCTACTTAAGTTCCATCCGAATTGCTTATTTCAAGTGAAATTCTACTCAAATGTTTCCGATAAGTATATTTCGTAATTCATTTGAATTCGTTTCATCTTAATACTCAATACGTATAAGTTCTACGATGAAATTATAATGATAGAGCTTAACGTATATAGGTACATTAATGTTAAGATACAAAAAAAAACATCATCGATAAGGCTTTATTTATGGGAAGTTAATATATAAATTGATTTAATTTGTGGTCTTTAACTATGTGTATTTTTTTACAGGTAAATGGCGTTCCATTATGTAACTAGCACCTATCAGTAAGTGACTTACTACTTTTTATGTTACTGTACTATAGCTGTATTCAAATGTGATTTTATCAAGATTAGAACCGCAAGAGCAATAAGTAACCTTTTTTAGTTTTTGTATTGAAATGAAAGTCGTGTGAATTTATTTGAATATTAACTTATTAATGTTTATTACCATTAAGGTAGCAAATAGGAACTAAGTAGTAACTTAAACTTATTACTTTTACTATTATCTAGCTACTTTGAAAAAAGTCTGGAAAAAGGATTTACGGAGGCTTAAACAATTGCGCATTCTTAAAAGTAAAGTAACTTTTGTTACAAGAAGAAACCTTATATTATGAAATTAACGTAATGTTATACATTCCTGTTTTCCCTCATAATCTGTGTAAAAAGTAAAAATACACGTAAGACGTTATGTAGCTCAGGAGCTCTAATTTTGAATCACTCGCGTCAGTATTACGAGTGATTTAGTTTGAAAATCGTTTGAAAATCAACGTAAATCACGTGAAATATTGACGCAAGTACTTACGAATTCGAGTATACATATTTTTTGGAATCATTCTTGTGTGGATTTTATCAGATTTTTATTCGAAGATGAAACATTCATCAAAGATAATTACACCCGATATTAAGGCGAGTGATTCAAAAATAGAGCCACAGATACGGAGTGCGACCGAGTAATGCCGTCGTGACATAATTTTGGAATGATTGATGGATGCAGTAACGCGTCTATGTAGATACCCAGTTTGTTCCTTCTATTCACGTGTATAACTTCGGCATTTAAATAGCTAACTAATTAAATGCCGCTATTATTACTTATTATCACAACCTTAAGAATTTTAGTTATTGTTCTTATAATATTTTAAGGATCTCCTTAGAGCTTAGCAGATTCATCTACTACGGTAACTTAGTGCTTTAATACGTACTATCGCCAGCCTATAGATTTTTGTCACCTAGAAACTAAATTACTTTCGACTTTTAGAACTTCAAATCAACTTTAAATAGAAGCTACGTACTCGTAGATTCGTTACCGAGAAGAGATTTGTTTTACAGTCCAAAAGATTTAGGTTTCGATGTCAGTGCATGCGCGGGCAAAATGATACAGAAGCAATTTGTGTATCATTTGAATACCGGACACGACCGAACCCTAATCAAACTCTATTTGCGCACTCAACGACACACCAAGTGCCTCTTATTCCATTGGAATAAGAATAAAAATGCTTTATCATAGCAGTATTCAGTTTTCTCTTGTCTGGTAGACACTAATGATCTACCCTATTAATTGTAAATTAAGGAACATGTTGTGGCACCAAACAAGTACTCTTTTAACCTTAGGAGAACTTTGCTTTGCAATGATGACGATAGCGTTTGTTGAACTATGGCTGAGTTTTTGTGTAGGAGGCCTCTCATAGTTTGATACTCCCGCTAATCTGGTCTTTGATTACTACTCATTTCATTTATTCGTTATTTTTATTAGGGCAGTCGTTCCACTTCTTCTTGTTAGCGTGTCGATGGAAACCCATATGGAGGAATTTTATAATGGAGAAATTACAACGTAGCAGCCCAGAATTCAGCCACTTGTATTGCGGATCGACTGCATTTCATTAAATCCGCTGGCGTGCAGGTGTTGGGGCACGCCGGGCACGATGTTAAGTGTGCCATAGTTTGCACTACACCGCAAACACAGTCCACATCGGAGCTTGCCAAAAATCCCCACCTGGTCATGTTCTCCTTACTTCGGCCAACCTGAGTCCGAAGCCTGATTAAATGAGTTGATGTGTGGTGAGCATTAATGGACTCAAACAAGATATATATTTTTTATAGTGTTTTGTCACTACACAAACGTTATATTAAAAACTAGCGGCCCGCCAGCGACTTCGTACGCACGTTTTAGTTTAACTCCGTTCCCATAGATCGTAGCAAAAAATATTTATAAACCTCTAAGCATTTACCCCGATAAATTCACTATTTAACAATGTATCTAATATCTTTTATAACCGGACCAATAGTTCCTCTGATTAGCGCCTTCAACCAAACAAACAATAACATCCGTTTTAAAATTATAGACAAATGTTATATTTTGTGTAGACTCAACACGTAGCCCGGTCCTTAATCTGGTCAAACTTACACGGGGATAGTATATTTTATTTTACAACGTAATGGAAATACTTTACGCCTTTCGTCAATCGTATATTTCTTTCGGGTGCTAAAAAGACCAGGCTACTCTCTTACACAGCATCATGCCACATAACATATAGGCTGTGGGAGAAGCAAATTCCCTCAAGTCTTCTCCCGCTACCATAAGAGCTTTGTTTGAATTCAAAGCGAAAATTATATGAAGGGATCTACCCCATCATCATCATTAACACCCAAGGCCGTCCACTGCTTAACATAGGCCCTCACGAAAAATTTTCAGAAAAGTTCCAGGTCTGGGTATCCATAGCTGGGCATTAACTTGTTAATCCGTTAATCGTTAATTAACGAAGTTAACATTTTGATTAACGGATTAACTTTTAAGTTAACTTTCAAAAATGTTAACGGACACGTTAACTTCCGTTAATATGCAGCTAAGTCCGTTAATCGTTAATCCAATGCCTACTGTTTACCGCACGGCACCGCGAGTACTGCAATTGAACGGCTGTTTTCCACGGGTGAAAACATTTTAACATCAAAACGAGGATCGCTTTTAGTTTGTAATTTTTATAAATGTTGATACAGTATTTTGAAATTATAAAAAATAATTATTAAAGGGGTATTTGTCACCGGTACTCAAAGACCTTCAGAAGCTATTTAATTCCGTGCTGCTAGAGGGCATCACACCTGAGGCATGGAACAGGAGTGCGGTGGTGTTGTTCTTCAAAACAAAACCTTATTGAAGAACTATAGACCCATCTTACTCCTGAGCTATGTCTACAAGCTGCTCTCAAGGGTCGTCACGAATCGTCTCGCACGTAGGTTTGATGACTTCCAGCCTGCATAGGTATATAGAGGTGTTAAAGTGTCTGTATGACAACGCCACCATGTCGGTCCGAGTACAAGAACAGAATACGAGGGCGATTCCACTGCGAAGAGGTGTAAGACATGGAGACGTTATATCTCCGAAACTGTTTACAGCGGCACTGGAAGACGCCTTCAAGCTCCTGGAATGGGAAGAATTCGGCATCAATATCAATGGCGAATACATCACACACCTCCGGTTTGCCGATGAGAACATATTATAATAGTCACTATATTATAGTCGTTGTGGCATGGATGATCTGGACACTATGCTCGAAGACCTTGACCGAGTATCCCAACAAGTGGGTCTTAAAATGAATATGGAAAAGAAGAAAATTATGTCCCGTGTTGTACCCACTCCGGTATCTGTTTGGAACTCAATTCTCGAAGTTGTTGACGAGTACGTCTACCTGGGACAAGTAATCCAATTAGGTAGGTCCAACTTTGAGAAAGAGGTCAATCGAAGAATCCAACTCGGCTGGGCAGCGTTCGGGAAACTGCGCAAGAGCGTCTTCTCGTCTCAATTACCTCAGTGTCTGAAGACAAAAGTCTTCAACCAGCCTCTAACTATGGGCCTCATAAAGAAGCTCAAAATCACACAACGAGCGATAGAGAGGGCTATGCTCTGTGTTTCTCTACGAGATGGAATCAGAAACGAGGAGATACGTAGAAGAACTAAGGTAACGGACATAGCCCTGCGAATCAGTAAGCTCAAGTGGCAGTGGGTAGGGCACATAGCGCGTAGAACTGATGGCCGTTGGGGCAGAAAAGTCCTAGATTGGAGACCCTTCGACCAAAGGCGCAGCGTAGGACGTCCACCGACAAGATGGACAGACGACCTTGTAAAGATCGCAGGATCGCACTGGATGCAGACCGCTCACAACCGGTCGTTGTGGAAAGCCGGCCTATGTTCAGCAGTGGACGTCCTTCGGCTGATGATGATGATAATGATGATGATGAATTATCAATCAATGTCAAAAAGCTGTCAAATTACTTAGCAGAAAATCACTCACTACTGTAGCACGATAGAGTCACTACAGCAGCCGCTGTCAGAATAGCGAGGTGTATCAAAGCACTATCGTTGTACAAGTGATGCACAACTCAGTGAAGACTCAATTAGCGGAATTGGCACCCAGATGAGAACTTCAACATGTCAATTGCATGAAGGAAAATATGCACGAAATGCCCGACGATTAAATTACACATTTTAATTACACAAGTATTTCGTTTTGTCCCTAACCTGTTTACTCCCAGAACCTAAACCAACAGGTTTTTTAAGTTCACTAACGCAACGATAAAAAAAAATGAAATTTTACACATATTAACGGATTTACGATTAACGTTAACTTGCGTTAATTCTTCCGAAATGTAACGCTGTAACGTTTAACGAAGTTAACTTTTTTTGTAACGGATTAACGATTAACGAAGTTAACTATTTGATTAACGGTGCCCAGCTATGGGTATCCCCCATCGACCGCAGGAACAGCGTAGAATGTCCACCAACAATATGAACAAACGATCTGCACACTACACTGGACACAGACCGCTTGATACCTACCCTGTTTCAACACAAAAAAACATTTTTTACTATTTTATGGAATAAAATCTCTTCTCGAGAGCAAAATTAATAACAAACATGTGTCAAAACATTGTGTCTCAGTTATGTCAAATGATTGTCAAAAATGAAATAAAAAATATTTTAAGCATAAGCACTAAAGAGTATTTATATTAACTTCGTAGCCAATCATCCCCAAAATAACTTTCTACCCCTTTTTAACCCCGTTACAAGATATATTTCAATAAAATTTGATACAAATTTTTCGTTAATATTTTTAAAGAATGTTTATGCAAAATTTGAAGTAGATCAGACCAAGGAATCACATTTTCCCATACAAACTTTGCACCCCTTTTTCAACCCCTTAGGGGTGAAATTTCAGAAAATCCCTTCTTATCGGATCCCTTCGTCATACAAAGAACACACCCTCCAAGTTTCAGGTCTCTACGATCAGCGGTTTAGGCTGTGCGTTGATCCGTCAGTCAGTCATTCAGGACAAAGCCTTTTATATGTATAGATAGATTGCACTTGTGAAAAGCAAGTGTGTCAGACAACTCGTGTGTTATGCTTTCCGGGCGCGTTCCTTTACCACTCACTCAGCCACCGACACATTGGCAAGCCTGTTGAATTTGCAAGTGCAATCTTTAATAACATCAAAGAAGATTTTATATTCATAACTAGTTTCCCGCTACTTTATCTTTCGCCTTACATTTTCTGAGTTTTCTGTTCTGTAAATAAAATCAGTGACTCATTTGTTACGTTGTTTAAGCACCTACGTAAATATTTAATTAGGCACTTCAATGCTTTCTTTTTTTTCAATAGCTATTTGTAGCATACGTGTAGTTTAACACATGTGATACACAATATTATCTACATCTTTCTTTTACATAACTTTCTTAGCTTACATGGCGGTTTTGGGGCTTTTTTTATTTTTATATGAATAGTTTCTTAGCGCTAACAAACATTGAGGTAATTTTCTAGCCTCCATTTCTTTTTACCGACTACAAAAAGGAGGTATTCAATTCGACCTGTATGTCTAGTTAAGGCTCCAAACACGAATGCCAAGTTTCATGAATGTATGTATGTTTTTATGTTTCTCGAAACGAAAAGTGATATCGAGATTATTCTTATTTAGTTCAGTCAGATTTATTCTAACTCAGGGAAAAGTATAAATTTCATTAAAATCGGGTCAGTTTACGAGATATGAGTATGAAAACTAAATATCAAGTACCTAATAAAAAGTATAAAAACAAATAAACTGCCTTCAAAACACTGACCAAAAAGCTGAAAAGAAAGCATTTGTATTCTTATCATCATTATTGTTATTTAGGGGTGACAAATTAATTTTAGGTAAAGTCTACACCCATTTGACCAGCAGCAGCATCACTTTAATGCGCTGCAAAATTGTTACATAATATATATCGTGTTTGTTCTACGTATTTGCAGTAATTATATAATTATCACGTCCATTTCCTCAACAATGTGTGCGTGTGTTTCCTTCAACAATAAACATGTGTGCGTCGCAAGAAGCCTTCGAGAAAATAGCGAAGGTCACCAACCTCTTATATGTGGATGCGATACGTAACTTCGTCCTTCCACATAAGTTTTAACTACTAATATAACTTTCAAAGTAATACATCGATTGGTTTCTTCTTTCCTTCCTCGTGTTACGTCATGAGATCGAATTAATGTATTACTATTTTGTGATATTTATTTGTTTCGAAAGTGATTTTGTTAACTAAGCTTTTGACAGAATATTTTTCAAGTTTAAGTACCGACTTCTAAGCATGCAATATAGTAAGGATATGGAGTTAAGTATAAACAATGTAAGTAGTATAGTATAGTAGTATGTATGTAGGTATTTGAATACATATTGAAATGAGATCTATAAATAACGGCTCAGGCTCTATCTACACCATTATTGGGTTATACATGTATCTATAATGTTTAATATACATTATTTAAAGAGTACTAAAAGCATTATGAATCTACTACTCGTTCTTTGAAACATTGAAAACTTAAAATTCACAGCAGGCTTTCTAAAATACCACTGTTTAAAATTGTGTCGAGTTTAGACTTTTAATCTGGACTCAAGATGATTATATGTATAACATTACACATTTATTATTGCTGGACAAAGTGAAAAATATACATCTCACACACTTATAAAGTCTTCTAGCTATGTAATTAACTGTGAATCAAAGGCAACTAGGTACATAGAATACTCCGCAAGGCGTGCCGAGATTAGTTATCAGCGCATCTGACACAGTAATAGCGATAAGGCCTGCGCAAACGCACGCTCTCACGCGAATTGCTACCGACAATTTGCCGAGAATTGATAGCAATTGCCGGTTGCAGATCTGTTGTAAGGAGCTCTCATTGAGACATCTAGTAGCCAGATTACTCGAACGAATTAACATCAGTATACTTACAGATTACCATGACTACGAAACCTATTGCAAAACTACTATTATTTATATAATAAAACGACAAAAATGGGTCGAACTCTTCACAAATTACTACTAAGGCCCAATTTCTTCATCGATAGTAATGGTAAAGTTACGATACCAGCGGTTGAATATTTACAATTATGTGTTTTGAAGAAAAATTACCTTAACCAAATGTCAGAATGGGTATTTTAATGATATTAGTTAAGGTATTTATTCTTCAACACACAATCGTAAATATTCAACCGCTAGTAACGTAACTTTACCATTACTATTGATGAAGGAATTGGACCTACGTGATACTGGTTCAGTCGTTTACTGTAAATCTGTAATTGATACCCTCATAGAGTTAATTAATTGACTTTTAATACAAATTATGTGTTTTGTTTAGTGCCTTACTTGGCATATAAATCAACTTTCAAAATTCGTAGCAGCTACATGCTACGTCGTAGCTTTCTTCTAAATGTAAGTGAATCGTTTTAAGTGTTTCCAATTATAAGTATTTCATTTGCACTAAATTAATACTGTTGCTGGTAAAAATATAGAAAAAGGGAGCTATCGTTTTACAACTGCACACCAATCGGCCTCGGCTAAGTTTGTGTCAAGCTTAATTGTAGCAATTTCCTTTCCATTAAAATTAAATGTCTTCTCTCCGACTAATCTCGGAAGAGTCGTGCAAGGCGCCATTATTGATCCCTAATTGAGATGGACGGCGAACGAAACCTTCTTTTGTTACACGTAAATCTACTACTGTCAAGGTCTCGGTGTTGTAGCTGATTTTCTGCTGAATAGATAACTTTGGCATTCGTAGTTATTGAGACAAAAGTCACTAATTGCTACCTCAATGTTAGGAATTAGCACCTCTATGTTATCACGGATTTATGAGGTATTATGTCATATATAAGTTTATATAACTGTATGTACAACAGAATTATTAATATTCATACTATTGTAGCATTATTATAATATTTAATTATTTTTTTACACTGAGTGGGAATTGAACTGCCTGGAAATTAAGCGCATTTTAAGTTGGATCGCAATACGCCCCCTGTAAGTAAAATTAAGCCTAAGTAGCCCTCACAGATAGGTTTGAACGAGGCGGTTTCAAATTACTAACGACAGCAACAGCAACTAAATAATGATTATTAATTAATGTGCACGTAATTTAATCATGACATAAGTTTATTGCTAATATTTTTTGTGACTTTTATCGACAGTTATCGATATTATATGGATCAACCCTATTTATGAAAAAAAACGTAGATTAGGGGGCGTATTGCGATACAAGTCAATCCTTTCAATTTTCAGGCAGTTCAATTCTCACCCAGTGTAATCAAATAATTTAAATATAATAATGTTATAATAATACTACAAAATGGTATGAATATTAATATTTGTGTCGTTATATTTTTTTATAACATATGATTATTATTTTGTTGTTATATTTATAACAATTATCAATACAATGCGAAATTTCAATACGAATAACTAATTTGACAGTAAAGCTTGCTGTAAAGCAAGCTTTGACAGATATGCTTCACTGTTAAGCTGCATCGTAATACGCACCCAGATGAAGTAACAAGTAAACCATTTCTGTCACTAAATGACTCAGGTTCGCCTTCGGGAAAACCATTGGGATAGTTGTTGATATTATTGTTTTATTTAAACCTTTGGACCGGCTAGCTCGCAAAGAATGTAGCCGGTTCTTCCGAGAAAAGGTAATCGGCTCGGTGACGCGGGCCGGGTCGTGCGTAATTCGCTACTTGTTTTACAAGCGCTACCAATGAAGACCTTGAATCGCGTGTCATTGTTGATTTTTTTTTCATGCAAGGTAATCTAAAACTTTTTTTTTAAAGTGAATTTTCTTTTGACATTTAGAGGGTTTCGTAATAAGAAAAAATATTTTAAACCAATTACTTAGTTACCTAACATCTTCATACAGAAAAGGCCTCTCCCTTCGTGAGGGCGGATAACT
Source organism: Pyrausta aurata (assembly GCA_963584085.1). Lineage (NCBI taxonomy): Eukaryota > Metazoa > Arthropoda > Insecta > Lepidoptera > Crambidae > Pyrausta > Pyrausta aurata. Next base: position 1,633,784 of record OY757253.1, on the reverse strand, counting down.
TAATGCTTTGTTGTAGTAGGTAGGTAATTTATAATTGAATTCAACCCTAAGTATAACTAAAGGTTAGAAACGCAACTTTGTAGGGAGTTGTATTGATTCCGCATCGAAGGTCTTTGCTTCCTTCTACCCACCATGGTTATTGCATAATCAAAACAAACACAAAACCCACAGGCTCTATTGATTGACGTCATAAACTTTTTTAGTAAAATTATGAGAAGTAATTTACGCATCTAAAAAAAATACGTAATCGCTTTCGAGAATCTTTTTGATATAAACAACAAGTATAACCAATTTCATTCAATATTAAATATATACGACAAAGGCTTTCTTATTTGCTTTGGGAGTGTGATTAACGTCCCTGTGAGTCCCTACAAAACGAATAATTAAGAAAATTATAGCTTGTTTCTATTATAAATGGTAATGGAATATCCAACGTCAAGACATATTAATTCATTACTTATTTATTTTTACAGCTTCCTTTTGGGGGATTGAATTCTATTTCACAAATTAAATAAATAATCTAAAAACTTCCTGTTCCTTTTCAAAGATCACATATGTAAGTTATAAGGATCCATTTGGACAAAATGTAGCACAACTTTTAATATATTCCCTATTTCAACAGTTTGACGGCACAGAACCCCATTATTATTCAAATGATTATGTATGACAAACCGGCTCCAAATGCATGATGATCACTATTATCTATCATCACCATTTACGATACTAAGAATCTTATTTTTTTTCTTGAATTAAGTAATTAAATTAATATAATTAATTAATGGCATAAAAACCAACGGGTAGATGATTATGTCCTGCGCAAAACGATACGATAGACTAATGTAGCACAACATTGAATCTATTCCTTATTCCAACAACTCCTCACAGAATCCCATTACAATTCAAATGATTATGGATGACTAACCGCCGAGTGCATGATAACTCAGTACTTAGTCCCTTTATCCGCCGTAACATAGCCGCGCACGTCAGGGCTGCGGTGTGCCGTAATTATACGTAATTAATATTGTATTTGTATACGCCAGGCAGGCAGTACGGTGCCGGCCCTCTACCGAAGCGGCAGCCCTTGACGGTATCGCTAGTGAATTTGTGACTTGTGAATCTATGGATATAAGTGAACCGTTCACGCTCAGCACAGATGTATTGGGATTGCAGTCAGTTTGGTATGTTCATTTGTTTTTCTTTTTTCTTCTTTATTGTTGTCTGCCAGATGTAAAGATTTAATGATATTTCTAGAAGAAAAAGTATTTGGTGAAAGAAGGTTTCATGAAATTTCTTGAAAAAGTGAGAATAATGATACAACGGTACCGTTTTGATGCATGCATCTTGTAGTGCTTAAGTAACTTAGTTTTTTTTTGATTCTATGACGTTGTTTCCTTGAAAACATATTGAATAATCTAATTTTTAAGAACAAAAATCTATAAGCTATCAAAACTAAACAAAAGAACACGAATAACTATATTCGAGTTATCATTAAGTATCATTTTGTTAATCGGTTTGGTATGATTGATGTTTTATCAATGCTCGTTTGGTATTTGGGTCGGAAAATCGTTAAAAATTACGTTTAAGTTCACATTTAAAACCGACAACAGTTATTTAACTATGCACAACACAAAAATAAATAATTAAAGAAGATGCCTATGTAAGGTACTTACACAGGTAATGAAAATATAACCAATTGTGTATGTAGGCAACAAGAAATAAATAACACGTCGCGTTTGATAAAGTTAGTAACGTAACAGTATTTACAACGAGATTGTTGCAAATAAAATCAAGTTTACACACATAATAATTTGCACCTTCAAGCGTGTTTGTATGTACCTAATGTTTACCATCAAACCGGTTTTCTATTAGAAAACAAGGCCTTTCGCGAGGCAAGAGGAAAAGCCGTCTTCAAACACTTATTTATTCAACGATGGTATCGAAATAGATAGAGATTTCAAGTAATAAGATTCATCTCAAGGATATTAAATTATAGATCATTTTTTTAATTTGAACACGAGTTTACAGTTGAGATGAAACAAATGTTAATGTAATATGAGTAATACTAAACTGCACCTAAGCCAAAAACATGAGCAGTCCATAAGAATAAGTTACATCGTTTCGCAAATTCAACTCTTATTTTAACTCTTAGTCGTAGTTCAAACTTTCAAAATCAGCCAACCATAGGTAACCAAACTTAATAATATTCTCCTACCGATTTTCGGCAGTGGCGGCTCCTAGCAGCAAGAGATAGGCCACAGGGCCTATGCTGCGCTCAGACGTAGGAGATATTATAGTGCCCAGATGTGTGCGCAACACACAAGTGCACTCTCTGTTTCTTCACTCTCATTAATTCGCTGAGACGGCAGTCCGACATGACCGATGTGAGATCAGGCACAGAACCAACGGCTTAGCCTTTTGGGTAGTTTAACGAGGCAGTCACCTAAACTTGATAACTATACCAATCACGGCACGCTTCGTAGAAACGTAATTAGTTCATTATAAATTTTAAAAATATACTTATTATTGTTTATTACTCAACTAATATGGTCCGTCCGTAAGGCCGGGTTTTGCCAACAAACATTATAAAGCGCTTTGCACTTATGAAATTAAATTAATGTGTCAGTTCAACATCTACTGGATTACCGGTAATGCTTCGAGGAACCGCTGACGTGTCGTGTAATCACTTCCACGAGACACAGTAGAAATACACATAGAAATGCCACTGCTTCCTAGACAGGAAACGCTGCATATTTGTACAACTTATATAATGCGTTGGTTCGGTTTTCTTAAATAAATAAGCTTGCTGAGCTTTCAATACTTATCTAGCAAAACACCTGCTTTCCGAGGTAGAGAGGTGATTTACTTATCAATACAGCTGATTTTGGTAAAAATAACCCAATTACTATTTTATTAATAACAAACAAGAAAAAATAAAAACTAAGACATGCATCATAAATAAACCAATTTAAATACAACTAAATATTTAGGATATAATATTATTAGGAATAGGCGTGTACACACACACACAAACATGTAGTAAGCGAGTGCATTCTCCATTCACTTAAATTTTTCGAAAGTTTAATTTTGCGAATGATTGTAAGCCATTGTATCAAACATGCTCTTCCGGTTCGAAGGATTTTTAAATACTTGCTTAATTTAGTCTAGCATTTGTTTTTAGGGTGAGCTGAAAAATATTAAAATATGTAATATCAAGTCAGTCTATGAATGTGTCACTCGTCAGTTACAGAGCAGCCTTGCATGAGTCCTCCTACTTCTGTTTTGATATAATACTATTATGCTTCATACTCGGCAATTTGTAGGGAGGGAAACGATTATGGTATCGACGGATATCATGTTGCGCAGTAGGCCTGCTGAAACGTTACTGAAAGCGAAGTGGTTAGGTACCTATTTAAACTTATGTATCTTACTTACTTACCCAAATGATTTTGGGCCCACCGTTTTGTCCATGTGTCTAAAATCTCGTAGTGCGAAATGCCCCAAGTCTTACATTCTAAAATTTATGTAAGATTAATTTTCTACATACTTAGTAAGAGGTAGAAAAATAATTAAAACTGAAAATCAGCGCGTCGTAGACATACCAGTAATGCGCACTAATTGGTTTCGATCTACATTTCTCATGCGCACGGCTAGGGAGTGGAATTCGCAGATGTGTTTCCTAGCCATTATAATTTGGGCGAATTCAAGAAGAGAGTGAACAGTGAAGTCAGGCATGAATGATCCATCATAGACCATATCATCACTTACCTCAGGTGACATTGTGGCCAAAAGTCTGCCTAGTTGCTATATAAAAAAAATGAACTCATGTTCGTTATATTTCCGGAGCCGTCCTTATTTCCTCAATGTTTGACAGTTTTCAATGAATTCCAGTTCTTACGTGATTGTTAGAAAAGCTCCTTGTCGTTTTAAAGTTAGGTTGTTTTATTACGGCAGCACTCTTTCTGAATCCTTCACCCCTAGTAAATAAAGTAATAATTTGGGAGTAAGAGTACATTGAAAAGCAAAAACTCCTTATTTTCGGGTATCCGTCTTCCTATGAAGTCCTGTGTAATTTCTCGGATCGATAGGACACCGCGGGTCTAGAAACAAACAAAAAATACTAAAGAATGTTGATAAATTACATCCATGAAGGGTTAAAGTAAAGTTAGCCTGTAAACATCTCACTGCTGGGCAAAGGCCTCAAAGGATAATATAAGCCATACTCCACCACTTAGCGCTTAGCAGGACTTAACGACTAATATCAACCGATATTAGCCAGGACCAAATACTTAACGTGCTTGCCAAAACGCGGAGGTGCTCGTGGTATATACGTAACTAATTTAGTCGGAATGGTCACCCATCGAAACACGACCGCGGCTTGTAGGTTGCTTAACTTCGGCATCACTACCAAAGTGCTGCCACCGCTGCCGCTGCCAGGATCCTTGTTATAGTGGGAATTGGTATTCTTTCTGGTGTTTAGAGAATAGCTGCTTATTACATGATTTCTCTGATAATTCGTTACACGCGCAAGGTGGATATTATTCGCTAAAGCTTCTCAATAGCATTCTCAGAATATACATATTGTACATACCTATATAAATATTATATAGAGATAAATTTCTGAGAACGCTATTCGTACCTTGTTATTGTTAAATCATGAACAAATTAGGTTAAAGCGAAACTCGCTAATACAAAATTTGATATTTTCTAAATTAAATAATTGGCAGTTTTCAAGTCCTCACTGGAGTTTTTATGTATTTTAATTTGGCTCTATATTTCTATTATAAATTGAAACTTGATAATGCGTTTGTTTACACGCCTAGTCTAGACACAGTAAGTATGAAAAGAACATTTTGCTTTGTTATTATTCAAAAATACTTTAGAGGCCATCTAATTTAATTAAGATGTTTTATTGAGTGTGATATTTTTTTATTGATTATTGAGTATGATATTGCAAGCCTTCTAGTATTTGTCCTTTGTCAGATATTTTGATCCTGAATAAGGATTCTTAGGAAATACTAGTGGACTAGACGAACTGCATATTTCTCGGCCAAGTCCCCGTATATTTCATAATCATAAATAACGGTTTTATTAATAACAAACAAGAAAAAATTAAAACTATGACATGCAACATACAAAAAAAAGACTAACCTATTCAAAAACGAAACCATTTCCCTGTGGCAAGGAGGCTATAATGCTGGCTGCGTTGCCGCGTTGGATATTGCTATGCTAATCTTTTGAGCTACGAACCAGCCAGCTTTATTTGATTATCAATAACGGTTCAGCCGTTTTTGAGTTAAAATTTCATGAACGGACTGTAACAGCCATCTGTATCTAATGCCACTAATAAAGCTACACTTACTCCTTAAAAATCAAATATTTTTGGAGCATGTAATTCACAATGTGCTTAAGGTTCATCCAATAGTACAACCAAAGATCAACAAACGGAATAAAGTTCATCCCACGATTTATTTACCTTTAATACGAACAAAGACCTCTTTTCCTGTGTACCAATATCAGCAAAAATGTGTCATGTGTATATTTTCAGCAAAAATGTGTTTATTCCTTTCAAATCATTCATTCAAGTCGCATAGAAATTACTCGAGGGAGGGTGTGAAAGTCTTCACTGACCCGAAAAAAGGTAGCCATTGTCACACCCGGACACTCGAAAGAAATTTTTCATTTTGGCCATACATTGACAGGCGGCGTGTTGCACGGACGCTGTGTTTGTGTGCGTGCTATTAAGGGTTGACAAATTCTGACACATTGTCCTAGCTTTTTCACTTAAATAAACAGGTACCTAAACAACGTAATTTATTGGTATGCATATTACTATACGATGAGATAGGTACTATAAGTCACGAACACAATCCTTTGCAAATTCTATCGAAGACGCCACACACTACAGTACAATTACCTATTCGTTTACCATAACACAAACAACCACATCATGTTTTTTTACGTTCGTGATCATATGTATCAAATCAAATGAAAATACTTTGTTGCACACCAAAAACATATATACAAATAAATAGCATCTTAAATATTCGCTAGCAGTACAATTTATCTTTCACTGCACATCATTTTAATGGTCCAGAAGACATAAAAAACATCAAAAATATAATTTATTAAAAATAATCTAGCCATCTCTCGAACACAAAACCGTTACCATGGAAACATGCGCGCGGCATGCCTGCTAAGCATGCATCTAATTTGCTCCTCCATTCCGGCGCGGGGGTGAGGTAACTCAGACTGGGAAGGGGAGGTGAGTGTCCGTTCTGTGTGTAGTACTATTATAAATCTCTGTGCCAGCCATTGTCACAACGTGTAGATATGCGATTATTATATTTAGACGGATATTCCTCGACTCAGAAGGAGTCGCAACGCAATACACGAGGACTAATTATATTGTTTACGTAATATCATTTTTCCCATCGAACTGTGATTCCCTTTAAGGGCGGCAGCTCAACGAAATCAGTACTACGCGGATACCTACCAATGTGGACTGTATCGCTTATTCTAAACACTATACATATAATCCAAAAAAAACTTAAGTACTTTAAAAAACTTCCTATTTTAAATGTAGTTTATGCTTGGCTTATCAAAACTTCTTAAGTTGATTTAAATACTCGTATGAACTAAGTAGAAAGTGTAGCATCCTAATTTGTACAATCAGTATTCTATTGCATACTTTTATAAAGTAATGAAAAAATACTTCTAAATAAAACTTCGATGTAGCGAACTCGTAGCTCGTCCCGCTACAAAAGTAGTTTTCGTAGCTCGTAGCAATAAATACTTGTGTACTGCAGCCGATTTTTACTTTCATTGTAACGAATTTATTGTCATTATTATTATTTGAATTTAGTCACCAGTACGAAATATTTTGCCAAATTCGCTACGAAACCACCGTAGTCCCTCGTAGCTAAACCGTAGCATATTTCGTAGCATTTGTAACTTTGCTTAAAATGAATAGAATTTAATAGATTGGCTTTCTTAGTTGTTCTGTGAAAGTGATTACGGAGCGGTAATTATGTGACAGAAGAAAATAAGCTCCGGGCCGAAGTAATGATATATCTAATTGGATTGGCTCAGATCAGAGGAGAATTTACCTCCTATGTGTCTTGTGTAAAAAAAATGTTTTCTTGCATCGCAAAACAAAATATCTATGAATTAATGCATTATGGCTCAACAAAATCAGCATATTGAAAGAAGTCAGTCACTCATACTTGATTGATATTCAAGGACGAAACATATAAAATAGGGCGATGTTTGTTTCGGTTTTATCATTTTTTATCATACTTTTAGAAAAGAGTTTGCTATGTTGTTTTTCGGTTGTTTTACCATATTTTTTTCAACTACTTTATAGATATTGAAAGTAAAAGCATATATTCAAGTTTTTTAAGACGAATAAATAACAAGAGTCAGTGTTATTTTGCCTGACTTATATCGTTGACTTCGATATATTCTAGTGAGTGGATGTCAAACGTGTAGTAAGTTTAAAATATTATGACAGCTGGGTTTTGGTGCTAATTTCTTTGTCACTATGTCAAAAAAAGTGTTTAAACAATGACTATTGAAATGATATGAGGTATCCATACCTTTATTTACGTTGCTTATTTTATAAAATTAAAATTTTATATTATGCTTTCAGTTAGAGCAGGCTAGGTTATATTTTTGTCAAAGTTAGCAAGTTGTACTCAAAAAGGTAATATTTTTTTATATGAAATGAAAATTCTTGAGACTGAAAAGTGTAGGTATTTTCATAAACAATTAATGTCTTCTTCCTTCATTCAAAAAGTAAAAATACAGTCAACAATATCAAATCAAATCAAATCAAAATCTTTATTTGCATTAAACATGGTGTTACATGATGTTAATATGATTAAGCTCTAAGACATGTTTTGCCTAACTATATTTAAGCATGCAAATTTTGAACACAATTACAAATTTATATAAACAAATTTAAATAATATTTAAAGTACTAACTCTGACTCTGGGTAAAATTCAAGAAATCTACCCTGAATCTAGCTTAAAGTACAAAATGTGAAGGAGCGTTCTTAATTGCCGGCTCTCCTTGACCCACAAACGGATTATCACAGCGACGTGAGCGATTCAATGCCCGTAAGCGTCAGCAAACATTCTGCCTAGCAACAGTTTTACTATGCCACTACGATGGCAGGCCTCACCATATCCGTAATATTATGGTCACAATAATATACGGCTCATAGTTGACCAAAAATATTCTCTACTTACGACGATAATGTACGCATTTTTTACGAATTTCGAGATTGGCAGTGAAATAGTTATTTGTTTGTCAAAATTGCAAAAAATTACACTGCATACTTATTATTTACATTATTATTTTATGACTCGTAAAACAAGAATTTCTGTGATCACTTTTTAAAGTTATTAATTATTACTTAACTTTATCGTAACTTTATTACACTCGTAAAGTAGTATGTACATACTTGAACGTCAAATGAAATAGCAATATTACCTACAGTGGTCGGTGTCGCTAAATTTTCATGAACTAACTCAGCGAATATGACGTGTCTGATTTATCCTCAAAATGCTCTCGATTTTCCGATAAACCATGAATATTAATCGCTAGCGAGAAACATCAATTTTTGAAAATATGGTAGGAGTTGCTTGTTATATTTTTTTCAGTTTTCTACTGAGGCAATTCGTTTAATGCTCCCCTACGTCATTGTGATATGAGTGGGATTGATACTTTTCAGCTTAAATGGGACAGCAGGTCAATGAACTATAAGACTAGGAAATTCAATACTTCCATCAAGTCTCCTATCCTACTATCAAGGTAGAAGTTGCCAACTCTTTGATCACCCTTATCGGATCTACTTATGCGTACAAGTTCATTTAGTTTTACTTACTATATTGATAGATAAATCTTCATAACTCCGAACTTCTCCGAATTTCAAGGCAGCAAAACTTAGAAGTAATATTTTGCTCCGCCTTTGGAGTTCGTACGAAAAAGGCTCGAATAAAATTAAATTACTTACACACCATTATCCTCCATCTTCTACATCAGTAACAGAAACAGAAAAAAGAATTTAAATAATAAAAAAAGGCCTTGGATATTTGATAGTAACAAATTGCCGCTTGCCTAGTCTGGCCAAGGCCGGCAGATATTAGCTTAATATTATTCCCTTTGATATGGCATTGAACGCGTCCACGTTAATATATAATTTAAAATTTTATTTTTCCACAATAAGCTACTTTTCACTAAGAACAAATCACAATTTAGGTAGTTTTTAGTGATTAGTTATGGTTAGAATATATCATAAAACGAATTAATTTATGAATTCAAATTAGGATTATTAATATTTTAAATAATTTAGTTTGTCCAAAACGCAAATTTGATAACGTGACCGCAAATGCCTATCACAGGATGTGTCGTCATGCCTTAGGCGATGGCGGGCGTTTTTTGCTGTCATTGACAACTCTTTATAGTATTTTGCTGTCAAAGAGACTTTCGAACTTCCGCCGTGACGTCATTAATACTCCATGACAGTTCGAGCGCCTTTGAGACACATTTAAATTTAATATATTTTTAATCATAATTAAATCATACGTAAGTGTTAAATATTTTTAAAAGTATCAAGATATTTAATCAATATATTTATTTAGTTAAATTATTATCTAGTTGTTGAAATTTAGTCAACTAGCCTATTTTGCCCCTACCTATTACATTTATTTGGAATTTTATTTGGAAACGTAATTTTCTCATCTTTTAATCTCAATAACGAATGGCCTAGTTAACAAACTTTCAAGACGATATTTTGTGAAGAATTATCCATTTGGAAAACCTTGATAGATTCAAATGTTGATTATTTATTATTATGCTTTTAGATTCTCATACCACATTTTTTTTTCTCTCGAAATTGACGTAAGTTTATATGCCTTATTAACATTATTTTGTGGTGTTATCTTAATAAATAAGTGTGCTGCTTTGACTACTTTCCTTATTATTCAGTTTATGATCAAACTTTTGATCAAATAAATAAATACGGGTAAAAGCTTGTAAATAAAACCTCATTACCTCTTCAATAATCAAATAAACCACTCTATTCAGTGAAATAAACATAGCATAACCATCTATGAGTACTTCACATAAGTTTGTACTAATTAGTACCTAGAACAATCGTGAAATAAACTTTTTGTAGAGATTATAAAAATACACAATGTTTACCGCTAAATGAAATAATATTATGACTGTAACTTTATTATTCGGATATTAAAAAGGAATGTGTGTTTACCAAACTAACTTGTTGTGGTTCTTGGTTGACTTTATTTTGGATACTTGCGTCAAACCACATACCTCTTCCTTGAAGTGTTGACCAAAAGTATTTTGAGTCAAGTGTGAGTAGGTACCCAAGGAGTTCCACGTCGAAAGTCTTACCCCCTTTTCCATAAATAAAACGTATTTCCATAGTTGAAATATCATCGCTATGGCATTATTTATTTTTAAATTGGTCGGTTAATATTTAATAAGGGGGTTCGTCTTAATTGTCGCAATATTTCCAACATTATGTACTTCACTTTATCTTTGAGTAAACCTTCTTTAAAAAATCTTGTCTTTATATCTTTGAGTAAACCTTCTTTAAAAAAATCTTGTCTTTATATAGGGTGTTGTTTTGGTCAGCGATGATAATATGAGTTATGCTTATTCTAAAAAAAAACTTTAAATTGCACATGCAAGTTTTATAACAGAAAACCTTCACAACCTTCTAAAAAAATCAAAATGAATTGGGAAACTCGCACCCTCGCGCATAGCTCGCGCGGATCTACGAAATACTACGCCGTAGCTAGTAAGCTATGAGTGGGCGACCTGGTGTTGATAGTTTTGACTCGCCCGCTATATCGTAATGAAAAATTGATTTTGTGGGTTTTTTTATTTAAAAAAAATATATTTTTATATTTTTTTTTGGCATCAGTATCGTTTGTACAACCACCCCTGATTCGGTCGTCGCTGACCGAAACAACATCCTGTACACTTTAGCCATTATCTTTAACATCATTAGCACATTATACGTGGTTTTGGATTACCTACTTTTGAAGTTTATTTCAAGTCTATATGAAATGGATATCTATTTAGGAACTCTTTCTTTAGTAAGGCAGACCTGTAAAATTCGTTATTATTATTAAGATTTTTATGAATTATGTTTGTAGATAATTATGAGTTATTGGCACATAAACGCAAAATATAATATCTTTGAAGCGGATAAACACTTTTTAGCATTCGTAGCCATTGTGATTTTCAACTGCATCTGATAAGCCTCAAAATGATAACAGACTTTTTATTCTTCTTTTAATAGATATCTTATAAAATTTATACTTATATCATTATGACGTAAAAACATTTCTATCCGTCACGATGTTACGTATAGTCACGCTGTCATCAACGTCCACAATCATTTAGTTACATAACCTCTACATTACTAGCTATGTTTACTAGAAAATTCAACGCATAAAAAACAAATGGCAGATTAATTCTACGACAATCCCGTATATAATTGATGAATTAATTGGCCTCTTGTTGCCGCTAAGTTGAGCCTTATTATAAAGGGTTAAAGTCCATGCTTTTGCTTGTGGTGGGTTTTCCTCATCTTGACTGAAGGTGAACCGGGGTGCGTGCGTCAGACCCTCGCTTCAGTGGAACGCTGATGAGTAAGGCATCTGGATTGAGGAACCAGCCTAGAAGAATACGATTTTTATATTTAATCGGTTCTCATAAATTCTCACCCGGGTAAGGAAAATCTTGGCAAAATAAGGAAAGAGTGCTTCCGTAAAAAAGATTTTGTCCGCCTACTTGCAAGCTTGTAAACGCAACTTGTTACTTTTACTTTTTTACTTTAAAGACGCTTGTTAATATTATTTTTTTTATTCTGTGACCGCGCACTAGGTACTAAACTTGCCCCCGACCAACCATACAAAAAGAGTTACAGCAACACTGATTAAATCTGATAGTACCTATCGAATTCTTTCCGGTAATCATATGAAATTAGTATAAACTTTGTAATGTTCAATAATCCGTATCAGTTGCCAATTATATTGATTGATACAATTATCATATTTGAATATGGTTCATAAAAACTTTAGGTTTTGTGAATCTTATTGTTCATAGATGAGAAGTGATTGAATTAGAGTGAGACATGAGTAATTGAATTAATTATAAATTAGAAACGATTCAAATAAACAGTCAACAACTTCCGCAGAATCGTGAAATCATTTGGGTCCTTGAATATTATTGAAATAATGACAATCTAGGTACTGTAGGGCAAATATGCTGCCTACAGTTAAATAGGTATCGGAACGTAATTTTTATTGGAAATTTCTCAATATCTACCAATAAAAGTTAATCAATATATCTGTGATAAAATTAATAAAGCGTAGTCGAATCTTAAATAAATTCATACATTTACCGTGACTGCTAAGAAAAATTAAGCCTTATCAAGGATTGGCCCAATGTTGTTTATGTTTTATCCATAGAAATATTATCCCTTTTGGAATAGAACGACAAGAGTGAGATGTCACTAGCAGCAAACTGTGTGATAAAAAGAGATGCGAGATGCGATGTAGCAGAACCGTTTTTGGCGGCTGTCAGTCATTTTAGAGGCCCATGGAGGCTCGTTGAAAATTCCTTTCATGTGATTTTTTACACATTCAAGTGAAAATGTGTATGTTTTTTAGAAATAGTTATCCAGAAACATGGCGACTTGATCGGTGATTGATTGTTGTTCATTAAAGCGAAATAACCCCAACAAATATTCATTTAACAGGTAGATTAGTCCAAATCGAAGCCTCTTAATATGCGATTTATATTTACCGATGCGCTTTAAACTTGTAATACGCAGTTTGATTATTCTATTCTATAAACGTTAATTTACGTAATACGTAAAGACAGAATAACACAGGTAAAGCATATCTTCTTTTATAGATTAGAATTTCTTGAGACAAATATTCGTAGATACGAATATTTGTCTCAAGAAATCATTTTTCGTTTTACACTAGGGCTGCATGTCCGATATTTTGTGTCCACTGTTTATCATACAGTAAACTAATATGTTAAACTTAGGAAGGTTGGTATAAATCATCTGAACGAAAGGTTATCTCATTTTATGTTACCTACATATGTTACTTGCCTAAGTTAGTTCCTGTCATCTAAAATCGGTTTCGTTTGACAGCTCTTACTTGTTCTTCTCTACCGATAGGAATATTAATTTTATTGTTTTATCACAATGCGTATTAAACGAACACAGTCAAAGTCAAACACCACTTTATAGTTACTCGTATTTAAAAAAATGAAAGTGCGCGTTACTTATTTACAAGTCAGACCTTTTCCTCGTTCACACGGAACCTGTTTGTAGCTTGCGCAAATCGACGTAGGCGCCGAAAGAGCAGATATTAACCGCAAAAAACCAGATTAAGGTAATATAAGACATTTTTGATCTAACATCCATTGAAGCTATTTTTAACCACCACGCTACAACGGAGTCAACAAACCGACACGAGCGGACGGCGTGCAAAACTACATTTTACATTATAAACACTACAGCTGTATTATGAACAAACTCTCTATTGAAATGTGATTAAAGACCATTTTGCTATGGCATAACAGACGGCCGATGGCAAATGTTTTGCGTGGATTACGAGACATTACGAGGCTGCCGAATATTTTTAGATTGCAAAAACGCGTAGGTAATTATAGTCGCTGAGTAGGCGATACACGTGAGTTTTGAGATGAACTTTGTGCTTTGAAGAAGTGGATAGGTTGAAAAATAAAATCCACATAATATAAAGTCCTTTTTTCTTTGCTTGTCGAATACTGTAAACAAACGTAACATTCTTTTTAGGGTTCCGTAGCCGAATGGCAAAAAACGGAACCCTTATAGTTTCGTCAAGTCTGTCTGTCTGTCTGTCTGTCTGTCTGTCCGTCCGTATGTCACAGCCACTTTATTCTGAAACTATAAGCATTACATAGATGAAACTTGGTAGGTAGGTGTATTTTGTTTACCGCTTTCCGATAAAGATACAAAAAGTAAGAAAAAATAATATTTAAGGGGGGGCTCCCATACATGAAACTAAAACCAAAAAATTTTTTTTTACTCAAACATATGCGTGTGGGGGGGTGTCTATGGATAGGTCTTTTAAAATGATGTTGAGGTTTCTAAAACCATTTTTTTTAAAAGTGTAAGGTTTAAGATATAGACGCTTCCAAAGTGGTAAAATGGGCGTCCCCCCCCCCCTCTAACTTTTGAACTAAGAAAGTGAAAATTTTGAAAAAAATATATGATGTAGATCTCAACAAAAACTTGCAACGAAAATTGGTTTGAAGGAGATCGAACTAGTAGTTTTTGAGATATTGCACATTTTTATCAACCGCAAATATAACTTTGTCTTTCATACAAACACTATGAAAGACAAAGTTATTTTTGCTGTCGCAATATATTGTGATGTTTTCGTTAAGTGAAAGTAAGTGGACCCTGAATTCAGTTAAGGGTGGCACGGAACCCTCAGTGCGCGGGTCCGACACGCACTTAACCGGTTTTTTAACGATATGATTCATTTTAAAATAGAATAAAATAAAATTCACATCCTACATCATAAGCAATTTGTTGTAGAACACTTAGATCTTGTTCAATCAAATAGTTAATTATTTTTATTCGCTGATATTATTCTAAAAGTTATTAAATGTTTTTTTACATTATCTGACAAGCATAGAAAATCGGACTTTACCAGAGCATTGTAAACTAAATTATGAATCGAACATACATACACCTTGTGAATGTGGTCAAAACTCCGACGTGAAACCGAAATGGTGATGCCCTTGTCACAGATAATCCCTTGTGTAGTGGCTAATCTCGCTGGGTTTCAATACGTCGTAATCTTTGAGGACCCGGGTTCGTTTCCCAATCGAGTTAATTTTTTTCTATATTGTCTCGGGTCTGGGTGTAGAGATCAAACTTCAGTACAATTATGTGATTGATGTCCAACTTTTTAAAACCTTAATAAAATCTATAAATATAAGGTATTCCCAGGACAAAAAATATATAAACCACGTCTCTAAAATATTGAAAAGTTCCCATTAAAATAGCGAACAAGTCGCTTACATAAGTAGTCAACATCTCTGTTTATAAACATACTTAGAAACCTAAATATTTTTACTTAAAGTTTAAATACAATAACCCACTACTGATTCAATCATTCAGCTTGTAGTGGCCATAATTGTTATAATAAGCCTAATGTCTTATTACAATATTTTTAAACATCTTACTTTTTAGCCAATAATTGTTTAAGCTAGAGCTTGCTTTTGCTCATAGCTATATAATAATAATCTATCGTTAAGAAGCCATTTATGTTGCATTGCAATTAATTATTTAATGATAATTATAAAATGATGCTACAAACAATATTAAGTAATTGTGAATATCATGACGATTTGATATGTAAAACACCATGAAAAAATTGATAAATACGAGAAGGGCGTTTCACTAGTACAATATAAAAAAAATAAGACTACCCTATTCAAAAACGAAACCATTCCCTGTGGCAAGGAAGCTATAATGCTGGCTGCGTTGCCGCGTTGGATAGCTATGATAATCCTTTGAACTAGAAACCAGCCAGCTTTATTATTGGCCGTATTAGAATTTAGTTTTGGCGAAATTTTTCCAAACAGCAAACTAGTACAAAATATATCTAAATTTTATTGCCATTCAATGTTTATATTTTTTTTCTCGAGTACGAGTATATTGCTATTATATACTGTACGCTGTTAAGGTATGTAGTATGCACCTATGTATTGACTATAAGTAATAAGAAATACATAAATACAGGTGTCGTGTAACTACACCTAAGGCGACAGAAACCGGTGGTTACCGGATACCGGCGCTTTCTACCAGTGCCCGGTATAATTAGCTAATCACAGCCGACCGTACCGGGAAAGGCATCACTGTACTTCATTCCGATTCCTGATTATATCTCCCGGGTTACTTATTATAATCTATTCATACTAAGAACCAGAAATATATCATATAAGTACACTAGTGCGCCCGCAACTGCATCCGCGCCAATGTAAGATTGCCCGTACAAACTTTTGTTCGCCCTTTCACCGCCTTAAGGGTTGATTCAATAATAAAACTATCCTACAATCTTCGCTGTCGTCTAATATACCACCATTTTTTTATTTTATCTAAAGCAATTTAAGATGCATGATGAAAGTCAGTCGAGATGTACAACTTGAAAGAGCCTCTCAACTGTAAGCACTTATCGCCACTATATTTTAATAATAACGTATTAGAACCGAGGAAGTTCTTTTTTTTCTTTTCTGTCATGATTGATTATTTTTTATTCACGGGTCTGATTCGGACCTTTGAGACAAAAAAAGCATAATATTGTGGCGGGGAATTTTCGTGACGCGGAGAGAAGCGCGTCATGCGGTCAACGGCCGAAGTCATCGGCGTATCGATTAAGAAACAAGGCTGCATCGGAGCTCTAGGGCTGCAGTCAAGCTGTTGGATGTTGATGAAGCTTTCACGTAGACACTTTTGTAATTCTCTGCCTGAACAATAAGCTAACGGGAAAAATAGAGACTAGAGTATTTTTCACACAATGCTTAGTTAAGCTGTTTCCAATAAAACAGAAATAAGTCACGAGGTTTTGAGAAATACTTATTAACAGAAACTGTTTTCAGCCCATTATATTTTATCACTATACTTTGATTTTGGCTAAGAGACGCGAACATTGATTTTAGGCATTAGTATTTAACTTAAGTTTTGAATTAACACAATTATTTAAAAGTAATTTAAATCCATTTCATAACTTAAGTAATTACGCTACCATTATCCAAAGGTTCTACTGTGTGCATAACGATACTGTGGCGCCTTCAAGAGCTTGGTTAGAAAGGGTCTGTTTTTCCAGACGTTATTTACCACTTTTGGATATATTTACGCAGTATAAAATTATTTTTAATTTGCACGCAGTTGTCACTATTTTTATATCGCGGCAGCCCTGCGAGTGCAGCGTCCAAAAATTCACACAGGTTTATTTTTAGAAGCCATTTTAATAATCAACCGTTTATGCGTAGAAACGTGAAAGTGATAGCTTTTACGATGTAAAATTGTAAATGGATACGTCGTGAAAAAATATTCATCGTTTCCGGTTTTATCTCGCTGCTTTATTGTCTATGAAACGTCAAAATATCACCATAAAATTAACAAGTAAAGTTTGTTAAAATGGCTGAGCTATTCTCGTTAAGGTTAAATTATACCATAAAATTAAAACGTAAAGCTTGTAAGATAATTATTTTTCCAATATTTAGAAGACCGTATGTACTTGAATATATTATGTGGGAGCTGGCACACTGCCTGAAAATGCATGTACAAAATACGTAATATGTCAAGGCCAAGCGGGTTTCTGAATACAGGGTGTAAAAAAAGTTCGAACCAAATTCAAGGGTGGTTGTCAAATATAAAATACATACAGAACAAGTAATCAAGTTGAATTCAAAAATGATAGAGCAGTAAAGCACAAACTTTAACAAGGTAGTTTATTATATTCTCCTACCGATTTTTAGTAATGGCGGCAGGATAGGCCAGGTACGACTACGATACAAATTAGTGGTTGAGCTTTTTGTACAAAGGAAAATTGAATTTTGATCAAAAAGTGTAACTTGAATCCTTTTTCAAATATTTAAGTATATTTTTACATTTGTTATCAGGTCAAAGAAGCTATTGCGTAGCCTTCTATAGCAACCACTAAATACTCTACCCTCTAAGATACCCAATCTCTCAAAATTGCCTAACTACAACTTTATTAGGGAGGCTTACAATTCGGCTGTAGCAACCTGTCGCTCTAGGCAACACAACAGGTGGCCCTAAACCCCGAGAGAGGGGGGAGGGGCGCAGGGCAAACACTTGAAAACACACCCTCTCTCCAAGGGAGGCTCTTCACAATACAGATTTCCTTTCGGTTTCTATAAGCAACAGTTCCTAGAATAACTGTAAATTTACGACGACTTTTTGATGTTCAGGGCTATTGATTTCGATGAAACTCGATGTCAGCATTTGTTTAGGCAGTTTGAAATCGACAATGATACAGGTTTATGGTTTTCTTATTATTAGAATAGGTGGATCATTTCAAATAGGTATGTTAAAGTATTTTCTTCATTTTAAAACAACAAATACTTTTAAAACTACAAATTGCACTTCTCGTTTCTCTCTTTCCTTGCAGATTCAAATCAATGTATGTATCTAACTAAAGTCTACTTTATTATCGGGTCCATCTAATTTACTTAAGGTATAAGGCGGTCTGACTATAAATAATTTTCGTTATATTTTTTTTTTCTGGATTTTCAAATCTTGATCTCATCTTGCTCAAGGACTTTGATTATTTGCGGTTCGATAAAGACTCGTTTAAGCATTTTCCACACGTAACAACGCAAGTCGATGGTCTAACTAAAGAGTATCGATTGGTTGTTGTTAGTACTCGAAGCACCTGCGCCGCGATGCTAAGCCTGCACGTGTCGCGGCACTCCACACCAATGTTTGGTCAAAACGCTTGGACAATTGTGCACTACCACCAATGTTTGGTCAAACAGATCAAAAGTGCACTATTCAAAATTGGTGTTATACTGTTATAATAATCTATCTAGGTTATACGAAGTCATTTACTGTACAATTAGGCTACTGTGCGAGATCAAATGGTACTATGCATTAAACATGGTTCTTTAAAACAATAATAGCTTGCAGTGAGTTTGCAACTACTGCCACTAAGAAAACTTTTTTTATATATTTTAGGAAATTGTCGAAAATCGCGTTACTACATCCATAAAATGCGAAAATCTTTGAAACTATCCAAAAATTATAAATACTATTAAGGTTCAAAATAATAGTCCCCCTAGCCGATTTCGACTTCGGTGGCCAGTCACAACGACTAACCGACTGCGCGAGACATATTATAAGTAGTGCACAAGTGTGTGCGCAAACACAGGTGCACTCTCTATTCCTTTCACTCTCATAGTCCGATGGGACAGCAATTTGACACGACCGGAGAGAGATCAGGCGCAGGACCAACGGCTTTACGTGCCGAGGCACGGGGGTGAAACACCGCTAACTTCCAAACTCCGGGCTACCCTGAGAATTTCTAAACAGAAAAACCCAGGTATATATTTTTGGCCCGACCCGGGAATTGAACCCGGGACCTCTGGCGCAGCCGTCGCTTTAAAATGCGACCCTCGCACTGCTGCGCCACCGAGGCAGTTAAGATTCAAAATATGCAACAAGTAGACTCATACACATAAATCCTGAACCGGTCTCTTACGTGAAAGTATTTAAATTCTTGCATGCCGAGTATACGTGAAAAGTAGAGCAGTTGAACTCAAGTATATTTTGATCGAAATGATAAGGCATTTTGACTTACATCCATAACTCATTATTTTTCTACTTAGTTATTTTTATTATTTGTTGTGCTGTCTGCCTTCGTTGGATATCTATTTCCTATCTTTATTTTTATCATCGTTATAATTATTGTAAGTATATGCTTCAGTGTTTTTAAAATAAGAAACATAAATAATGACTGTAATAAACCTGAATATATTAAAATGACGGCCATAAAAAGATTAGTAAAATACTTATTCCTCGCTCTATGTAATTGTAAATAATATAAATAATAGTAAGTATACCATAAATGCTCGATAAAAAAATTATACGAAAAGTTTGACCTAAATCTTTCAAAATAAGATTTAGTATAGTAACATTTACGTTTAGTCTGAACATAATTAATTATTTTAATTTAATAATTATTTTCCGTTTGAAACGGAATTTACAATCCAACTGAGCCGAAAAAAAAACATTGTAATAATATCATTAGGATAAGATTTTAGAGCGAAATTCCAATTGCGATCATTCTTAAATAGAGTTTTCAATGTACAAGAATATAATTAATTAATTAATTATGTTATGTTTATTTTTGACAACTTTTTTCACATCTTTTTTTCTTGACGAGATTGTAACGAACAAATTACTTTGATCGAACTCAAAAGCATTTATGTGCATTCACAGACAGCACACATAATGCAGTCATTAAACGGCATTCATTTTTATTGTTATAAAACAATCAACTAGCAATTGAAGTGTCGACGATCTCTTGATAAACCAACCTCGTTGCTCACGTGTAAACAGGCGTGCGTTTGCGCAGTAGTCTTTATTTCAATAGAATTAAGTGTTAAATTACCGTGTATACCTGACACACGCACAAGCGCAATCTGACCGAGATGCAACTGGCCATTCGAGATTGGTGAAAGGAGGCAAGTGGCCTCAAATGAGATGTTTAAGATAGAGCCCTCGCATATTGCGGATATGTCTTTATTAGTAGATATTTACATGATTTGCCCACTTTACAAATTTGAATTTGCTCATGAATTTTGAAATTATTGACGTATATATTCTTGTGTATCTTCTATTCTGTAGGTAGTTAACAAGCGGCAGCCTACACGTTAGTCCCAATTTAAGTCAGTGACTTTGTGTTCGGTTATTCTAATTAAGTACCAATTATGGAACATCTTCCTTATTTATGTAACATTGATTGAATATTCTTGGCCCTAAATTTGTTTTAAATATTATTCATTTGACTAAACTAAAACTGTACGCTGTCTGTCCGTCTTATTTTAAAACTCAAACTTGGCCTCCAAACCATGTATTCTTATTCAATTGGATATTAAAGTATATTTCAGCAAAAATAATTACTATTATCGGCGCAAAGGCTTAAGGCCTCAATCAACGTTAATAGAGATAGGAATATGTAGTAGGCCGCTTTACCGGCAAGTGCAAGTGAGACAACAATATGACACTTACAGCGCACAGTTTAACACGCCTACAGCATACTCGTATCAATAAGTAGAAACAATTGAAGGCACATCGATATTATCTATCGGTTGCGTTTATTCTCAATTTGAAGCATTTCGCGCCTCTAGTCGTTCCCAGCGTCGCGACACGGGTGCCGCGGTGGTTTGTGGGAGGCGGGCGAGGGGTGGGGCTCGTGCGTCACACTTGCGACTATCTGGGGCGATGCAATGTGCCTGTGCGATTGTTGAACTCTGCATTCGCTTTTCAGACGCCTTCAACTCCCCACCTGATGTAGGTTGTGTGATCGATGCTAATATTTATTGATTGGAAACTTTTTTCAAACCTCTATAGCCAGAAAGACAAGCAAACTAAGATTTCAAATGGGTCTAGCTTCTATTTTATTAAATGCCTGTAAGTGAAAGCTCTACTTTCAGAATTGGATTACCGCGCAGTGCGCAGTACCGGTCCAATGCAATTATGTACATCCAATTAGTGTTATGTTACGTAAAACAAGTCTATTCCCTACATTTATGCCACAAGGTATAAAATAATAATGTAACATACCCTAGTCCAGGGTCACTTTCGAAATAATTAATGAAATACTATCCTACTCGAAGCTTGTGTAAAAGAAAGATTGCCAATTATCGAGAACCTCGATTGCCACGACATTCTCCTGTTTCTACCGGTTTATTCATTTACTATTCAGTGAATAAGCTCACCTTGTCAATTAATGAACCAAGGCAGCACGTTCAGGAAAATCTTTTTTACATCGATGATGGGTATTTAATCTAAGACGTCATTGACAAGGTAGAAAAATTAATACTTAACTGGCATCTTTCGGTTTGTTCAAAGAACTTATGTCTGCACCATGGTGGTTAAATTAAATGCGTCTTTACCTAATTTTATTCTTTTTATTATTTAAAAGAAATACTTTAGTCAAATACATCATCAATCATCTGAAATCTAAAGCTCTTTGGTTTGTTTGATATCTATTAATACTTAAGTTCAGTAGAAAACAAAGAGATGAATATTTCTTTTCGCTGACTGAGTCAGATTCGCAGCTCCATAATATAAATATAAAATCACATTATTATAATGAGTACCTTCAAGTTCTGTACAATCAAGTAGTACTTACGTACTCAAGAAATAGTGCTAGTAAAAAGTTTTTATGTAAACGCTCGAAACTTTTTATTTTTCTCGATAGCATTTTTTAGCATATTTTTTGTTAATTTACTATTTTGTTCCGCATGGAAACTCCAATGGAACGGAAAATGCGAAATTTCCTAGAAAATTTGTGCAAAAATACAACAAATTTAATGCCTACTTTGAGTATTTTAAATCCTACGAAATCTATAGGATTCCTGATTTTGTACATTTCATGTGTTTTTTTTTTTAAATTCTTGTCTACATGTATTTGACCTCGATCGTACCAGATGTCAGGTGTAGATGAGGTCTAAGGTGGTGCATATCTGCTTAGTTAGTAGCAGCCTATTCACCCTTGCCTTAAAGAACTTAGATCATATTCCTTAGGGAAAACTTCAGTAAGCATCGAGTTCCATTCCCCAGCAAAGCGCTTTGTGCGAGCAGGTGCAATGTCAACAACATAGGGATGCATGGTACGCTAGCCTACGCCTGGTCCCCTTGTGATGGAATGGAGCTGGTGGAACAAAATCATGCCGTTTATTTGCACAGTGGCCGAAGTGCAGCCTATAAAAGACCTAGTGCGGCATCTCCGATCAGCCTCCTCGCTCGCTTTTCTATCGAGTCAAAGGCATCCAAGTGACACTTCGCTAAACCATCCCATAGGTGACAGCAATATTCCATGCACGGACGGATCTGTGCTTTATATAGCAGCAGTCTTTGTTTGGGTGTGAAATATCGCTTAGCCCTTGAGACGATTCCCAGTTTCCTGGCAGCAGTTTCAGCAATGGACTCGATGTATTCGCCAAAGTTCAGGGTGTAATAATATAAAACCTGCGATAAACGTTTTACGGCGGCTCCACGGCGACATTCAGTTAAATGCTCGTTAAACTCATTCATCTGTTTTCTATTATCTGTGACTCACGCCATACATCCATACAAGTTTTATTGCTTGTTACATTTCTACGCACGTTATCAGCACTAAATAAAAAAATAACGTAGCTCAAGGAACAGAGCACCAACGAATTAGGATTTGGATGTATTAAAAATTACACCGTTAATATTAAAAGATTTGCCATTAAGTAGGAACGGGATACATTAAATAAAGAATAACACAACCATAATAAAATATTGAGTAAGTAATAGCCTTTTCGAGCCCCATATCTGTTTTCAGAACAAGCCTTCATTATTTTTATTTCCTGAAATAAACAATACAATAAATCAAAGTTCTCATCAATATTACAGAAACCAGTGAATCACAGTGGCGTGACCAGCTATTGAGTATTGACGGTCGTGTACTTACAGCTCTTTAATTACATCGCATCAACCGCTTTAATAATTGATACGAGGCCCTAACGGAGAAATCAATAATAGACAGTGAAAGAGTTAGTACTTAAATAACTTTTTTTAATGAGAAGGTAACGCAAGTGAAGACTCTACCTACACTTACTGATTTAAACCCACACAGATTTGTTTATCAACATTATTTTTCTTTTTTCAGAAAGCTTTAGGTACCTACTTCCGATTAGCAGTGTAGTTTGATTTTATTTATCTCATTTGAAGAATTCCAAAGTTCAAGAGTTCAAAGTCCTCGTCTCAGATTTATGGTAGGTAGGCTAAGATAGTAAATGGATACTACCTACCTACTTACATAATTTTTATCTCCTTCCGATTATCGGTAATGATACAGAGAAAGACCAGGGAGCTATTATACTGCCTAGATGTGTGCGCAATACACAAGTGCATCTCTGTTCCTTCACTCTTATTAATTCGGTGAGACGGCTCCTACCTACATGACCCGATAAGAGATTCTCCAGACCAACGACTTAACGTGCTTCCGAGGCACGGGGGTGTCATCACCTGACTCCGAGTTGTTTCCGAGTATTTTCAAGACAATACTAACTTCATAAGTGACTGACTGACAGCAATTCAAGTTCCGGCAATCATTTGTGTATCAAGTAGGTATACTCTCCAGCTATTCTGTTAGATAATTATGTGATACACTTTTGTATAATTTGATTGAATGTTTTGATACCAGGTTTAAGCAATTTTCCTTTCTCTGAATTGCTTCAAAAGTAAAATCAATCAGATTTGCCTTAATTTATTATTTTTCTGAACAGACAACTTTTGTAGTTTTATTTTTGTTTTTATAGTGTTTTGTCACCATACATACAAACTTAATAATATAAATTGCACTTGTAAAAAGCAACTGTGACTCTGTGACAAACGAGGAATTGAACCCCGTGTCTTACGCTATCCGGTTGGTAAGTACCGTCACATTTACAAGCCTGTTGAACTTATTTAATTTATTAGTAAACGCTATTCGCATTATTACTTTGAGATGTATGTTTTATTTACTTTTTGGAGTTGGAATTAAAGTTCTTATATCTTATTTGTATAGAAGTTATTCATTATCTTTGATCTCTCATCGGTCATGTTGGATTGTAAACGTCTCACCAAATTAACTTGTCAAGTATGTGTGAACGAGACACAAAAGAAATTCCATTATTATGCGACTCCCGGCAGTCGTTTGATACCTGACTGATTACTGAGAGTAAAATAACGGTGCTATTGTAAATTGTACACATATGGGCATACTAATATCTCTTGCATACCTGGCCAATCTCTTATGAGGGGCCCATTACCGAAAATCGTTAGGAAAGTATTATTCATTCTTAGCTATTCACGATAACATCAATGGAATTCGTTGACATTCGAATCCAGAGTAATTTCTGCGACAGCTTTGAAGGTAATAAACATGAAAACCTATTCAATATTTGATTGAAATTCTCCAGAACTGAATTTGTAGCGTTTCCTTCGCTTTAAAGGCAATCTGTCTCCTTCAACTAATTGGTGGTGGTAGAATGATGCCTAAATATCCGTCGTTTGATGCAATAATTCGTTTTTAATAGCTCTTATCGATAATGCCCGTGCGTGTCGTTTCAAAATCGTTAACGTAATTAGCGCGGCCATGCGGTGGCCTAGTGGACACTATACCTACTAAAATATATATTTTTTTAAAGCATACGTTATGTAGTCCTTTGATGTAGATTCAAATGATTGCCTTTATTGACCATTATTGTTTTCCTTCTATGTAGGGTTCCGTAGTCCAACAAGGAACCCTTATTTATAGTTCAGCCATGTTCTCATCATATCTATACTAATATTATAAAGCTGAAGAGTTTGTTTGTTTGTTTGTTTGTTTGTTTGAACGCGCTAATCTCCGAAACTACTGGTTCGAATTGAATAATTCTTTTTGTGTTGGATAGTCCAGTTATCGAGGAAGGCTATAGGCTATGTAACATCACGCTACGACCAATAGGAGCAAAGATATAGTGGTAAATGTGTAAAAAACGGTAGAAAGAAGTTACTATTCCACGCGGACGAAGTCGCAGGCAAAAGCTAGTTACATCATAAAGCTTGTTTATTTTGATTCATATTTTATTTTGTTTGTAGTGGTCTGGGTGTTTTCTATGTATAATATGTATGTACATATTTACAAAAAAAAAGTATTTAAGTATGTTTATATCCGTTGTCTGGTTACCATAGTACAAGCTTTGCTTTGGGACCAGATTATTTATTTATTTATTATTATTAAATACTGTACTAGTACCACTCGGGACCGCATGGTTTTTGTTCTTATACTTACTTGATTTATATAAAATTCTAAGATACACACAAAATAGGTATTTCTAGTAAACAGCACCGCAGATAAATATTAGATATCATTTACATGTAAGTATTAAACATATGTTAATAATATTACTTGTTTTAAGTGGGTCATGGAGAGAGTGAGGCCCTACGTATGCGGGCTATATTCTAACACAGATTGAAACAAAACCCTAATGCTCAGATTAATTATAAGTACCTTTAAATGTGCTTACTTTGATACAACTTTTATCAAGTTACCGGAACGTATAAGAGCTTTCTATTACATTCGCTTTCTATACCTCTTCTATGGCCGTTAGATATTTTTTAACAGCGTTTATTCCCTACCGTTTACGATAAAAAAATATTCTTTTCCATGTGTCCTACAAAAACATGTTTTTTTTTTCAGTAACATTAATATAATTTTAATACCCAAATCTGGTTACTCTTACTCGCAGACCCAAACCTCTGTGAAAGATTACAAAACTACCTCTGAAGTAAACAGCCGGATTTTCCTTGTACTATTTGGTAGCTAGTATCTGTAGGCGTAATATACTTGCGACAGAATACTTGTTATCGGATTTTTTATTTGCCCCCATAATCTGGGTCGAGCGTCAGCCCGGACTACTATTTATAAAACCGGTGACAATTTCACGTAGCCGACCAATATTTTTGTTTAGAACAAACATCCGCCCATATTGTTTATTTATCTGCCAACCGGTCAGTTACCCACACCTAATAAATATCCCACTATCAAATCAGGTGCTCGATTAAAAACCTACACAGTTCACAAGACATGAGTTACGCGTGTCGATAATATTTACAAACAAACATAAACTGTATTAAGTTGATAAAGAGAGCTACTCATACGTAGTGTAAAAAATATTATGATGAAGTGTTTAATTGGTACTATTATGTAGTAAGTATGCTTTATTCATTGACAATGATGAAAGAAAATGTGATAAAGACAGATTAAGTGATTCAAAACAACTAGTGAATTCATTAAATAACATTATCTAATTAGGGAGAACTACGGTTCAAAATATTTATTATTTAAAAGTGACCTGAATTGACGCTTGCTAGATAACAACGCATCCACACACCCATAGTGTAATAAACAGTCGTTTTCTCTCTGCTATAATTTACCTAATGCTTTGGATAAAGTAATTTTGCATAGTCTCCAATTTCCAATTAAGCGTTTACCGTGAATGGTTGATTGACAACGTGGCATCAGACTTTCACCGTCGAACGCTCGATGTCGTCCGATAACCGGTGATAAATCGACTCGTCTGGAGTTCCACAGGGTAACGAACTCGGCCCTATACTCTATAATGTGTCCATACGTATATTTCAAGTCAATATGTGAACGCCAGTAATCGAAGTGAGACTTGACTTTATTGATTAAGGCCAGGAAAGTAACTAGTTTGAAACCGCACTGCAGCAGCCATGTTGAGCACGTGAAAGCAAGAGAAACGTAATCACACGACAAAAAAGTTTGCGGTGGAATTTGATCCGAATGGTACATTAAACTTTTTATAAAGCCCTTGAGTGGATATTTTTGTGATACTTTAAATTAAATAACCTATTCATCGTGTTGTTCGTCGGCGTGACCACGACTGAAACGCAATTTTAGTTTTGCCTTTGCTTGTATCAATAATTTAATATAATTAAACCTTTGTTATTAAACATCGGTCGGTGCCTCGGCTGTCTCGTCGGATATTTTCATAACAGCCAAGAATCCGGTTAATGCGTTTTAAACAGCCGGCGAATACTCCGACCGTTAAATGCTCTAATTATGCGGCAGTTAGTAGGTGCGTGTGCGCAACTTTCCTAGACCATTCGCACTTACCCGATAATTGTTGACAATTTGACTTGACATTACTCCGACATGGCATTCCACATACGCTCGCATGAAACGTAATACCACGTTTAAGAATAAAGAGATTGTGGTAGTAACAACTAGTAATTTACTTGACTTCCCTCATAAAATTAATTATGCTTGTTATTATTACAGCTTGAAGAAAACATTCAAAACAAGTATACTTTATAGTGAGTAACTAACTACAGCGCCTGGCGCAACACAATTTTCCCCAACGCGAACTTAATTTGGTATTGCTGCTACCAAAAAAGCTGATACTGCTCTTCTATTTTTTGACCAAATGAAAGTTGCTTGTCATTTCAATCAACCAGTTTATCAGCCTGCTTTTGTGCCTTTCTCTACTCTTATTTTATTTTATAGAATGTTTTAATTCTACATTTTCTTATCGGCTTCCCAGTATTGATGGCATTCTACGTACTTTAACGAGTAGATACCACTCATTCAGTGGGTACCAGTTTTTGTATTTTGTTACCGCTGCTTTTGTAAAGGTCGTGTTCCTTGACGCTTGTCTGCATTGCATTGCATCGTTTTTAGGGTTCCGTAGCTAAATAGTAGAAAACGGAACCCTTATCTTTTCGTCAAGTCTGTCTGTCAGACCGACAGCCAGACTTGACTTGTCCGTCCGTATGTCACAGCCACATACGAAATTTACATAACACAGTTGAAAGTTGGTAGTGAGGTGTATCGTTTCAACAGCTTTTCAATACAAAACATTAACAATTGAGGGGAAACATTTGAGGGGGGTTCCCATACATGGAAAAAAATAGCTCAACCCTATGCGTGCGGGGTGTCTATGAATAGGCCTTTTAAAATGACTTGAAGGTTCTCAAGCATTTGTAAGATAAACACATATAATGTGTGCCCCACTGCCTCTTACTTTTGAACTAAGACAGTAATTTTTTTTCTAAAATACACGAAGTAAATCTTCAACATTGATTAGTTCGACGAAGGTCGAACTGGTGTTTTTGAGATATCGCAAATATCGTCGTTCGTATCGTTCTTCATACAAACATTGTGAAAATCAAAGTTATTTTTGCTGACAACAAAATATTGTGGTATTTTGGCTCAGTGGGAGTAAGTGGACCCCAGTAGTCAATCAGTTAAAGTTGGAACGGAACCCTCAATGCGCGTATCCGACTCGCACTTGGCCGGTTTTCTTAATGACATGGCCTTCTTAATAGCGGTACCTACTTATATGGAAGCATGTCTTTATTAGATGCGTGTTGCGCTTGGCTGCCCCTATTACCATTTTCTTGTTTGTTGCAACCATTTTTTAAATTATGTCCCCTCTTTGTACTTTTTCTTATATTTCATTAGTAGATTCTACTTCCACAGAAGATTCATTATATTGTTTATTCGAATAAGCGATTTTGTTCGCTACGGAAAAAGCATGTTGATTTGTCTTACTCGTGGTGGCAAATCAACCGACGCTGACAGCCATCCTCGGACATGCGACGACACAACGCCACAACATCATAGACGCGTAACGTTGTCACTCCGTACCATGCGTAGCTACAAGGAATAATCTGAGATGATTGTCGCACTCCTTATCACAATATTTCGTCGCACAATTGCCCGCGGTGTCTTATCGACTAATCAGGCGCGTCGCGAACCGGCGCGCACCGGCCGGTGGCAAGGCCGCCTATATTTATACATACTTCACGCACTTACACTACGCCTCTCGAAGCCGTCCTAAGCGCGGCGCGGCGCTCGGTGTAAATGATTGAACCGTGACCATTTTAAATACCCTGCATTTGTCGCATTCTTCTCCGTGAGAGTCTCGTAACGCTAGATTTAGTTACATCAGAATGTGATCTTCTTCGATTTGTCGCTTTTTAAGATTGTGTCATCCACGTTCGTTTATTGATGATGCTGCAACGCCTGAAGAACCCCATTTCCTAGGTTAGTGCACGATACGACACGAAAATTTTGTTTGTGCTAATAGAAAGAAGAAATGTTGTTAAGATCTTCCATCACTTGTCTTTTTGGAACAAAAAATAACAGCTTAAAGCTTATTTCTAATTCGTTACCACATTGCAGTATAATTTATCAACACCTAATAGTTTGTGTTTTATATTATAATGTTATTATGAGTCTGGCCAGAAACTTTATGACACATACCCCATCACGATCCAAGGCCACGTTTTAGTGCTGAGTTTATTGTTTCCTGCAAACGCATAGATTATATCGCGGTAGGCTGTTCTGAGGTATGCGCGTGAGTCGCTTTATTAGCATTCTAACCTCTATGCTTTGCTATTGAAATTAGCACTTTGTTGTCATTGCTTAGGCAACATCAAACAGTAGCTTTAGAAGAGCCTGAACGCGTTGTACCATAGACTAAATTGACACAAATCCTCAAAATTTTGCGGTTATCGTATTTAATTTCGTTATAAGACAGTAAACAATATTAAACGAATTTATTGGTGTGTGTGGTCACCGTTTCTTAATTGGTTAGAATAATATGCCAATACTCCAATTACTTCATTTACAATCACCACAGATTAGTAAGACACATTTAGAGACAGTGATCTTATTTCTTCTTTAATTTTATTAGCACTTTTATTTTTTAAAGCGTAGGTAATGTATACGTATACTTAAATGTCGAGTGATTAAATCGTAACTGCTCCTCCAGTAAATTTATCATCAATCGAATCAGATTTACGGCGAGGAATAAATTAATTTTATGTACTTTGGCAGACGGTACTAACAGTAGTAATAGTTATTCGGCAATTATCGCGTTTCTGTGCTATTATGGTTTATGTTGGACTTCATGAGGATCCGGATAACAGATTATAAACTATGCAATAACAGTTTTGATATTAGTGTGTATTTCGTACTTTTATCGTAAGTTAAAGCTAACAAACATCAGATGAAATAAGGTTGTCGATTTTATTTAGGACAGACTCGCGCTCAATTTATGGATTTAAAAGCGCAAAGACTAGAGTCAACTAGGTATTAGATTAGAGTCAAAAAATGGGTATTTTCTATGTATAGATGTAGCTGTAGTTTCTTTTAGAACAGGGTGCGTATTGCGATCTTGTTTTGACAGTGAAGCAGCTCTGCTATTAAACAGATTTAGCAAATTCGCACTCCGATTTCGTATCCACGTATCAGATTAGCGTGGGACAGCACTTCTTGAGTGAGTGGCATAGAAATACGTACATTAAATTTTTCTTAAGTTGCAATTCAATGCCAATTAGCCGACGCTACTAGTAGAGTGGAAATTGATATGCCTGAAGCTTTAAAGGATTAGAGCGAGATCGCAATACGCCCCCAGATAAGCATGTTTGACTCATACTACTAACTATACTACGAAGGCTTTGAAAAATTGCTGAAAACAATAAGTGACCTATTTAGTGGTTTGTATTGCGGAGATATACTCTGTACGAACATATTATACGATGACGTTTCAACAACACACGCGCACTGAGTACTTTGACCCACTCGCCTCACAAATGCAGATGCGATGCATTGAATGCTAATGCAATTGTTTGCCAAATGTGTTACTGACATTCATTTTAGAAGTTGTGGGTGATAAAGTTCGCTCTATGAACGAAGGCGCCAACCAAACCAGTGACGTGATTGGCAGTGCAATTTTTGATTACTAACTGTTATTTCTGCTATCCCAATTTAGCTTCAACAAGATTCAAGGACAACTGTATAGAAAATCATATGGACGAGGATATAAGTTTGTATGTCATTTTATTATTTGTTATTTGTAAGGATCTAAAAGGTAAGTATGTTTTATAACTTCGCAGATTCGGATTGAAGCACATTTTACGACGCTGCTTTACGGCTGGCCCCATAAAATCAAGATTGTGATCTGGAGACGTTTCGACGGCCGTTTAGTGAATCACAAATGGCTGACGGCTTCCGTGACATAATATTATCGCTGTTACATCATTTTACATGATAGATTTGAGTAACGTTTGTTGCCGTTTTTACGATAGATACAAGAAGACATACAATTAATTATCCTAAATAAATACGTCAAGTCGGGACATCAGTAGAAAGTAAACAAAAGGTTCATCTTGATTCATCGAATCGTTGATCATTAACAGTTTAGTAACCACAGAAACATGGTTTGCCAAAACAACAAGAAACATAGTACAAAAAGAACTAAAAACAGGTTTCTAATCCTTACATTTTGTTTGTTGACAGGCATGAAAATGACCCAGTCCACTTCAGCGACCATGAGCGCGCGCATACACAGAAAAGTCATAAGGGCCCCTCATAAACGGGCCCACCCGGGCAAGACGGCCCATTCCGGGAAAATGCTGCACGCGGGGAAACTGCACCCGGGGAAGATAGCCCACCCGGGCAAGCTAGCCCACCCGGGCAAACTCGCGCACCCGGGCAAACTCGCGCACCCGGGCAAACTCGCGCACCCGGGCAAACTCGCTCATCCGGGCAAGTTCGCCCACTTAGGCAAATTCGGGAAACTCGCGCACTACGCACAGACACACTCTCTGAGGCCCCCGGAGCCCTGCGAGAACAGTAACGATAGCGGCCTCGGCCCCGACCCGGTCAACAGGTGAGCACGCTTCATGTACAGTTCAGCTATGTATGTCATAACACCGCATGCAACACTAACGGCGCTGGATGTGCTTAACCATTGTCGCATTGAAAGTGTTTCACAGCTTTATGTTTAACCATTTTGGAGGCAAAGACGATACTTCGTGTGATTATAATTATATTTCTTACTTCATATTTGAGGAAATACATTTATTTTCCAATTTATTTCGTTTACGAGTGGGGTTTTATCTCTACCGGCCTGTTTAAAACCGTATTCGTCGTATATTTGGCGCGGTATCGCGGTTTCGCGTGGATTCCTGAAGCACGGCCTTCGAAACATGCGTCATATAGACAAATAGTCTAGGGCTGCTAAATAATTGCTTACCGTCAACAATATGTGTAGAGCGTTTGTGAAGTTTTATTGTTTTCAAATACTATTAAAAATAAAATATTATTGATAAATCAGGCGATCTATCATATCCTGAAAAATTGCTTCCACATAGCAGCATATTTATTGACGTTACAATTTGTCAACACGTTTCAAGATTATTTTAAGAACGAAGTTTATATTGATGGAATGCGTGCAAATAAAAGCAGACTTGTAAGTATACTGAGTACTGCTACTTCGTATACTTATAAATTGTTTATCAATTCTATCATTCTTAAAACATTTATACTGTGTATGTAGAGCGGCCCTTTAACGTGAGCAAGTGTAAAACGTAAAGTAAAGTCAGCAAACGTGTATCAGTACGTGTAAGCAACACACGCCCGATCTTCCGGCTTGATAACCTCTCATAAATCACAAACCAACTACATAATACTCAATGTTGTAGTAAAAAAGCAAAAATGAATAGTAGACCTAGTAAATTGTAAATATTGAACTAGTCGTTTCACTTTTAGCGCTTCACAAATTGTAAAAATTTAGTCACGCTCACGCGCAATAAGTAAGTCCTTTAATAACACGTCACTTATCTTTGTGAACTAGTAAAAATTACGCACGCTAATCTCAAACAACCACCTAATTTAACTTTGTAAATAAATAATTATAAAAAAACACAGATAATATTTGTAAAATGATCTAAATAAATGTAACTACTCGTTTGTGCAAATACATAGACAATACTATGGATTATTCAAAAGGAACTCCCACCGCGCAAATATTTCTTTGAATTGCGATACATTATTGCATTTGCTAATTAATTAGTTATTCCATGTACCTCTTACGTCTGTTTATGATGAACATTGTATACATTTCGCATTTCAACTAATAAATAAACACGCCCTTTTGTCGATTTAATTACTTTATTAAATCCTGCGGAAAGAAAACTTCAGTTACTAGGGAAAATGTAAAGTTTAATGTAAAATGTGGCCAAACTTCGCTAAAAGGGTTGTATTGTAACTTTGAAAATAATACGAAAAGTTTGAACACACTTTCTCAAACATGTGACTGTTTTACTTTATTTATGATTCTTGGCTTGAATTTAGTAGAGCGTATCGTACAATAGAGTTCGATATCGTTCAATTATTGATTTAAAAAGCTGACAGCCAAATCTCATACTATGAAACTAGTTTTATTACTAGTAAAATCTAGTGAAGCTATGCCATGTGGTGCGCCGACATAGCTATACGATAATTTGTATTTTTATAACGTGCTCGCTGAGGCTGACTCACGCGAACGCCGTCACGAATGATGAGATTTTATCATAGATCCACTGAGATATCTTTTATAGCGCGGTGCTATATTTTGGCTAGATGACCTTTGTCATTTTGAGAGTGCCTAAGAAAGTAGACTACGAGTTGTAATAAATAATAATAATTGTATGACCACTTGTGACATACAATGTTCATCTCTGTTGGTTTAGACTTCTAAAGAAGTTCAGATATATTTATGGAAAAGAATACATTTGTAACAAAAGCGATATAAATATGGTTAATTTCTAAGAGTTGTAATTATTAGAACTGCAAAAGTAAAAATCTAAATCACCAAGTTTTTTCCCTGGTTGTTAACTCTCCTGCTTTATTTAATGAAAAAGAAACATTACCTCTATATTTCCTTTTTCATCAACAGCTTAAGGAAAGAAAATTTTAGTAGAGGAAAAATTAATGACTAAATTATAATTAATTTAATTTTATGACAAAAATCGTTTATAAAACAACTGTTATCGAATAGATTCCATAAGATTATAGTTAAAACGTATAGAAAAAAGTCATAATGGTGTTCAAGGATAGCTTGAAACAATGATTGATGTTGTGTTTAAAGAAGGCCTCGAAAAGTCACGGAAATAACACAAACTTTTATTATATACTGCAATCAAAAACCTGTTCTATCCTCTCCGGTTTGCTTCACCTTTCATTTTCACGACGGCAAGATGGCTGAGCCAGAGAGATGAAGTAGTGCGTCTGCGCAACGCCTTTAGCTCTAGTTTTCAATCGATAGATAGTCCATCGATAGGTGCTAGCCCATTGGGAAGTACTATCGACTGTCTGATAGCAATGATCAGTCCTTGCCATGAGCTCTACTACCAACCAGATTTTGATACCTGGTTATTTTAGCTCATACAAAAAGTGTCATATATAGGCAGGGCAGTTCAAAAGCAGGCCATACGAGCTCATGGTGAGGTGGCTGCTTTCTCTATCTCTATCTCTATGCTATCAGAACTGGTACACCAAAATCGATGCTATTAATTTCTATGCTCTGATCTGTGCTTGCTATCGAAACCGATAGCGCTATCGTTCGATATTCAAAATTCCATCACGCTTCAAACCACACTTACTATATGGCAACCATACGTGTGCACAGATCATCGGAGACGTTGGAGGAATGGGACCATCCGGACACAAAAAGACGCAGGGGCGAGGACGAGACAGCGGTAAAAGTAGAGTGCGATGACGCGAACGCGAACGATGCGTACGCGTTCCCGCCCCCCGCGCACGCGCCCGCACAAGCGCCCGCTTCAGCACCCGCGCCCGCCCTCGCCGCGCTCGGAGTGCCTGAAGCCTCCGCCCCGATCCTCCCGGCTCCTGTGTATGTCTTTTTTCTGCAATTTTGGAACTAACAGGACCATTTGTCACCTTTTCGACAACTCAGCATCATCTCTCATGTTATTGGAGGAGCGGCGATTTCAACACAAATCTTCTGTGGTGCGTCAACTTTTCAACTTAAACGTCCATTAGACCCCTTTATGGGCCAATCGAAAATTTCAGTTTTAATGCTGACAATAAAAATTTAAGTGAAACTGATTCTACTTACTTTGAGTCAGTCAGACCGTTAGAAGTAAACCTTATATTAATCTAACTGAAAATATCACCGAGGCAATAATGCTATTATTTGATGGTGCCAATGTTTATGAATGTTTTTATTTCATTAAAATGATTTTGATGCAATCCACATTTGCATGTTTATTTATTTGCACGAGTGTCATGCATAAAAAGTCATCAGAATAATCATCATATCCATAATTAATAATTATTAATTGCGTCAATGTAACTGTATAATTTTCATGTGTCCAATGTAACATGTCTTCGTGGACATTGTGTTGTATTTCCACAGTGTATCAACCTTAGCGTAATGTGTTCATTAATGATAAACTTCATCTCTTCTAGCTTCGCACATGTCGCTATCACGGAAGGACCACTTACAACGACCCTTAAACTAATCGCCCGAACGTTTTCTTGCAGGATAAGGGCCGGCTGCAGCATATCTAGTCCAAACGCAACAGAGACGCCTGGCAAGCGCTTCCAGGATCCTTACCGGTCGTGCGGCAAACTGGGGGGCGGGAAGTTGGCGAACAAGTACACAGGGGGGGGCAAGCTGTCTGGCGCGGGGGGTAAACTGGGAGGGAAATTGGGGGGCAAACTGGGGGGGAAGTATGGGGGGAAGCTCGCACAGGCGCTGGCGCGGCGGAGGGCGCTAGCGGCGATGTCTCACTCAGGGCCCCCGGGGCTGGCGGCGCCGCTCACCAGCCGCTCCAGGGATGGCGCAGTTGAGCTCCAGATACTGTGCCAGCCCGAAACGCAGCATAGAGCGAGGTGAGAGCCTAAATATAATTAAGTACGCACCTGAGTTTCATACATTGAAGTTGTATGATGGTGAGAAAGCTTGGACAGGGATAGATAACTATTCAGAGGCTAATTTCTGTTATAATTGTTGAAAATCGTGCGGAAATATTTGGTCAGTCGTCTCATAATGAATGTGTTTTTCTGAACCTGTGTATTTTTTCAGATATCAGACTGAAGGCAGTCGAGGTGCTGTCAAAGACAACTCCGGGAACGGATTCCCAATAGTCAAATTAATAGGATACGACAAACCAGCAGTTTTACAGGTAGGAAATCTTTTTTTTTTGATATGACTAAGTTAAAAAAAACTACAATGAGATATTTTCTGCTTTTTGTAGCCTTATGTTCTGGTTTCCCCAAAATAAACAGTACTTGGTCACACCAATTGTCTACAAGACAAGAAATAATACTGAATGTAACTTGTTTTGTGACCCTCCAATAAATAAAATGAAATACAAGATACTCAATTTCTTTATAAAAAATGTCAGCTGTACCTATAATATGCCGCCGTTCGAAGGCCATGCGATCATATTCAGTATCAGATAGGTAAATGAAAGCATCATCCAGGTAGTCAAAATCCAAAAAGTGTTGCATCACTTATGTTGTATAACGTATACTTTCCATCAAACTAGAATCCGAAAATAACCTCCATCCCTTTCCCAGGTGTTCATAGGCACGGACACGGGGAGAGTGGCACCACATATGTTCTACCAGGCCTGCCGCGTCTCCGGGAAGAACTCCACGCCCTGCAAGGAGCGCAAGGAGGACGGCACTGTGGTCATCGAGATTGACCTGGAGCCTTCCAAGAGCTGGCAGGTCACTTGCGACTGCGTGGGGATACTCAAGGTATGTGCCAGTACGAGAGTATGTAGAAATTGGATAAAAATCCTAGCAAATAACTTTGTCCCAGTACCACCACACATTGCTATTGCAACGGCGACCTCCAAATAACAGTCAGATTCTGAGAAAACACTCAAGGCATGCCTGGGTGTATTACTAGTTTATCAAACTTGTGGACATTGGTTTAAATTGGTGTTACTAATATAAGTATTAGCAGCGATTCCATATTATAAACTTAACAAGATTCGCCAGTTACTCAGATGAATCCTCTCCGTAACCGAAACTCTCAGGACTTTAATACCTTTTATCACATAGTTACAGTTTTTAGACTCCAATACCGAAAATAGATACGAGAGAAGAATAAATACGAGGTAAAATTTTTATTTTGTCACTTTAATGAATCTAGCAAGGTTTTCGTTTGTCGATTGCATTTGTGATGCCTGATATCACTTTGTTATTGTCTGCAGTGTTATCGGTCAGCACAGTAAGGCTTGATATAACAAAACATTTTTAGCGTGCCGTTTGTAGTTACACAGTTACACGACATATGATATGTGTTATATGACATATGTTACATGCACGCAGATGATAAAAGGCTCGCATTGTATCTACTTAAGTTTTAAAATGTATCGTGCTATTTCAAACTGTAGTAACGTGTTTATTTACAACGAGGCATGCCTCTGCCCATTGGTCGCGTCACGAAGCCGTAAATTCTGTAATCTTCAACTGTCAATATGCTGGACGACGGCTGCTTTATCTGAGGTGAACGTACAGCTATTTATAGTTCATTATTATCACCGCTCGAGCATTAAAAATTAATATTCTTGATTGATTAGAATACATTATTTCATGAACAACGACTGCTTAAAAATACAATCTTCTTTAGGCTATTTGCATAGACATTTCCTATTTATGTGCGGCACATGGCTTCCACATGTTCTAGTCACCTTGGTTTGTTGTCAGTGCTACTTCACAACTAGCGCCTCGTTACTGATGGGATTCAGATCACGCGATGTATGAATGATGCAAACATACTTGCATGGCTGTATTTCAATCCTATATACACTTTTTATTCATTCCAATTGGAAAGTGCCGTGCGTGATAGGTCATGATTGCAGTAGACTGCACCCTACTTTCTTGTCGAGTGATTCTATAAAGAATTTTCTCATACTCGTACAAAAACGATTAATTTATAAAACAGTAAGTGACGTTGCCACCTCATTAAGCGATTGCGTGCGATCGCAATCCGTGATAGGCATGGCATGGCTGGAGTTACTTTCAAGTAAAATAGCGGACATACAGTCAAGCACATAGGATTGCACACTGCCAAATGCTATGGATGCAGAGGATTGCAAAGCACCTTAAGCGCTCACTTTACCAAGCGTCATGGCGATACCTTCGATTCCAACTCCAAAGAGGAACGAGTTAGAAAAGACCTCATGCTCAATCCTCTCAAAAACCTACTGCAAAAGCCTGCAACAGGGTTTCTCAAAGTATGGGTCGCGGTTAAATAAGGAGTATGCCCTGGCTGTCCTGGGTTTGTAAATTTGTATTAGCTGGGTAGGCACCTAGACAACTTTGGGAACCACTGGCCCAAACATTTCTTTCTTCTGTTCAGGAGCGAAACGTGGACGTCGAGCACAGATTCGGCGAGACGCTGGGCGGCGGCGCGCACGTCTCTCGAGGCAAGAAGAAGTCAACGCGCTGTCGCATGGTGTTCCGCACCGAGATCGAGAACGCGGCCGGCCAGCGGGAGACGTTGCAAGTGTGCTCCACACAGATCATCTGCAGTGAGTACCTTAAAATGTTTAGATCTGTAAGTTTTCGTCCAAGCGCTGGTAGGATGGGATCATGGAAGACCAGACTTTGATTCTATGCAGTAAGTATATTTAAACAAGCTAGAGCAGCAGAGACAACGAAGGAAGGTGGAACATACTCTTAACATACACGCTGCACCACAGAATAATTTCGGAACCGGGACTGAAAGACGTATCTCAGATTATAACAATAGCTCCCCCATATAGGCCGTAAGAGACATAGAATAACCAGTTAATAGACCCATATCAATGCTGACTAGGCCAGTGTTGTGACTAAAGTATGCTACCCCTCTCCAGAACTTCTACCCACCAAAGCAAAAGTTGCAACAAGTCCCTTATCTTCAACAACAAAATACCTTAACATTTTAAACCTTTACAGCCCAGCCGCCCGGCGTCCCCGAAGTGTGTCGCAAGTCTCTGGTCTCTTGCCCGGCGGGCGGCGGCCTCGAGCTGTACCTGCTGGGGAAGAACTTCCTCAAGGAGACCAGGGTGGTCTTCAGCCAGAAGCAGGACGGCCGCAACGTGTGGGAGGAGGAGGTCGTGCCCGACAAAGAGTTCTTGCAACAGGTGAGAATTTTCACGAATGTGTGGGTTGACGATTTTAATTGGAGGGGAGAACAGAGGTTAATGAAGGGGTTAACATATGTAAATGTAAAATGTATTGGGATATAAATTAAATTAATTTTAAAGAAATTGGCTTCTTGATCTATTAATGTTTGATTCAATTACCCAGAAGATATCTGGTTGATGTGATAGTTTGAGCCCAGGATGGCGGCAAATAGCAGCTACAGATGGGAATTAGGAAACGCTTCGTATTTTTGTTTCTAACAACATCTTTTGTTCCAGACGCACCTCGTCTGCTGCGTACCTCCATACGCAAGACAAGACATCGCAGAAACAGTGACGGTACAACTGTACGTCCGCTCCGGGGGCAAAGCGTCCGAGCCCCACTCATTCTACTACACCCCGCCCGCTCTCGACACTGGCCCGCTGCACTGCACGCGCCACCACACCCAAGGTAACCCCCCCACGACTGACAGCTGGTTGCTTCGCTTCATGTACCGTGAGAGCCCGCCGGGTGTGATTGGCGTAAATAGGCCGCTAAGAGATGATACCCAGTTGCGCGATCACGGGCTTGCAAAACTTCTGGTTAAATGGACATTAACAGAATGTTGCTGTCGATTTCTTTGATGTTGACAGAGACTTAATATTGAAGATTTAACTACGAGTTATTATTGCTAAGTTTGGGTCGCGCAAGTGGCTAGCGTTAAGGAAGGCCCATTATTAAACAAAACACTCACTACACAACTTTGTTAAATCGAGATTTTCGGAAGCGCGTAAGCGGAAGAGACGACACAAGGTGCTTAAGCGTAGGGGCGCGTAAATATTTTTTAATAATTTTTTTTATTCTAAATCTTGATTTAAGAAAGTCGTGTATGTGGACTTCGACGCTACAACATTGTTTTCTAAAATTTTAATGAGAATTTTTAATAAATTTGGCCGTACCCCTAAAGTTGCCTACTTATGCCAATGGTTTGAGCTCATATAATCTTTCTAGACAGAATTAGGATGAAAGAACGTAAAATTATACATACTCGCATTGCATACTTCTTTTAAATGTTTTAGAATTCATAATTTGGATCAAAGTAACTATATTTTACATTTGGGCTAAAACATAACAATGACAAAAACATATTATTTTGCGAATGGGATTTGAAAATTGCATAATTGTTCTGATTATAATAATAACTATTTGATATTGGAGATCAATCGTTTTAATACATTATGTAATGATTCATGAACATTATTATAGCTGCTAAACTATAAAACAAGATAGTTTTATCATTTCACATACATTGACAGAATATTGTTTTCGAAACTGTATTAATAATTTAACAGCTACCATTAATTTGTGCATTAACTTATATGGTATATTAAAATCGTTTTCTGCTTATCAATATTAATAGCTTTATATGGTGAATTAACGTTCACGAATGTTCGTATCTGTCACTGGATTCCGTAAGCCACGTAATATTTTCAACTCATTGGTTATTATAACTAACAAATTTACCATGATCGTTAGAGAATCACTTTAGTTTTCATTATTAACACGACTATCAATCAAATTGACTTTGCTTTACGGTATTGCTATTGTTCCTCTTAATTTTAAATTTTGGCCATAAATATCAAATTACTTTTTCGATTTTTTATTTATAATCTAGTTTCGATATAAATAATTTGGTAATCTTAGTTTACTTTGTGTGATGATCGTTTTATGTCCTAACGTAACACAAACTAAACCAAAAAAAACGACGTTTCATACATTAGATCGTCAAAACAAAAATGTTTTTTACTTCAGTCAGTTTTTTTTGTTTTATATCGAAACACAACTGATTAATTAAAGGCTTCGGCAGACCGAACGCGGGTCAGAAGCAGTGCGGGTCAGTTGCAGCGCGGCAGTAGGCACACTGAAGGCAGCGGCAGTTTTTAAGCAGTTGCAACGCGGGCCCGCGTTCAGTATGACGGGTTAGGCAGGCAGTTTTACTTACTAGTCATATTTAGTTTCAGTGAAATTTTCTCCCACAATCGCAGCTTGTATGTTGTGTTTCTATAAAGTTTATCTTTAAAATCATATAAACATTTATTTGTACGCACTAATTCGATTAGTTTTTCATTCGTTTCCATCATGCGGTTGTAAAAAATACAATATTCGTCAACCGCTGCGCCGCGCTGCTACCGCCCTGCCTCCGGTGAGTCGGGCTAATATGGCCGCCATAGTCATACAACAGCGCGGGCCCGCGCTCGCGCCGCGCACGCGCTGCTTCTGCCCCGCTCCCGCGCCGCCGGTCTGTCGTCCGGCAGTTGCAGAGCGGCGCGGCGCGGCGCGGTTACAGCGCGGGCCCGCGTTCAAATTTGGTGTGACATACTTCAAGGAGTTTCTTGTATTACAACTTGCGCGGGCCCGCATTCAAACAGCGCTTCAACTGCCCCGCGTTTGGTCTGCCGAAGCCTTAAGTTTATCAGTACTTATCCGGCACTTATGAAATTAACTCACTTTTTTGTCATAAATTAATAATTATCATATAATTTATGGTATGCGATAATATCATATATTTTTTAAACAGTCTTAACCAGTAGCAAACTTCGTGATATAGGTAATGGTACATGGTTCCTTGTGCATCGCATGGGCTAACATTATAGATTGGTTATCATGCTGTAAATACTCACTTGCCTCAATGTAACGTATACAGCTGTATATCTCATTTAGAAACTTGCTTTCAACGTTATACTAACTGCATGAGGCTTTTGTGTGTAGTGCATGTTTAGTTTTATACGGTGCAGAGTTTATATAATTAACAGAATATGAGAAACATTTTGGAAGAAATGACTGATGCGAAAATGGCGTACTCTTTCTTTTTTTCCCTTCTGTTCAAGCTAGGTCTGTCTAGGTAGCCAGCAGGCCGCCGCGCGCCGCCGCCCCGACCCGCCAGCACGGTACTGACGCACACACTCACACACACCCACACGCCTTATTCTACTGCCCATACTACCATACTAATTAGGATAGGCAAAAGCTTAGATTACCGTTAGATAATATAAAGTTGATCTGTAATTATTTCTAAAGTGTCACATGAATACGATCTTCGTTACTGTTAAGCTAGTTTGCAAGTTGCATTGCAATAAGTTAGTAGGTGCGCGTATTCCAAATTATTTCTAACCCAGATTGGAAAGACTTCAATATTAACCATAAGTCCTTAGGGCCAGCCCGATTCGTATATTTTGCGCAACCCCGCAAAAGATAACCGTCACATCCACCTATTCAATAGCGCCTTTCAGAATTTCGTAACATCTTCCGCATTTAGATTAATCTTTACTAAGTTAAAAAAGGTTTTTGTAAAAATATAATTAACTGCTTGTTTCTTTCAGTTAGGTCCATTGTCGGTTACTCTAGGTAAATATGTACTGAGCTCATCCCTACACTAACTTCACAAACTTTAACACGGAATCTGTCATACTCTACACAATAAAACACATGTATAAAGGATATACAACAAGCCGGTGATATTTTTAAAGTTTTCTACAATGGTGGATACTGACCAACCATTTTTTCTTTATAAACTTTCACAGAAATTACTATGCAGTTACACTTACACGTTAATATTTAGGTACAGACTATACAGATCCCTTCCTACACCATTTAGCTAGATTGTTCCGTGCCTTGCCCTGGCCCACCAACACGCTGCTCTTGAAAGCCAAATTTTATGTGTCTACGATATTTTTAACATGCAAAGAAGACAACGGAATAAAACAAATGGTCAATGAAAATGCCTCAAGCAGGCCAAAAAAACAACAAAGACAACAAGATGATAATTTCAACACCAGGAAAATCGAGAACCGGCATCCACCATAAGAGAAACACTATTTTTAAGACTTTGTATTTTCAATTGTGGTAGCATCGAGAGCAGCAATTCCGGGCAGGCACGTAGTTAGGCTGTATGTTCTTACCAAGCGCTGTCTGACGCGAGATTTGTGTACAGGTGAGGAACGCCCCATGGTAGTGTGGGGTGGGATGATGCCGCCCCCCTCGATGCCCGTGCGCCGCCCTTCGCTCTTACTGCCCGACCATGAGCCAGTGGGACTCAAGAGTGAGGTACGTTTCAAAAATAATTTTCAACACATTCCTTC
Source organism: Pyrausta aurata (assembly GCA_963584085.1). Taxonomy (NCBI): domain Eukaryota; kingdom Metazoa; phylum Arthropoda; class Insecta; order Lepidoptera; family Crambidae; genus Pyrausta; species Pyrausta aurata. The sequence continues at coordinate 1,590,345 of OY757253.1, read as the reverse complement.
ACATACTTCTTCTTCTTCTGTTGTATTACAAAATTTTTGAAAACAGGTTGTTAGGTGGTTACAAAATCAGAATAAGTCATGATTTTGTTTCTACAAGGTTTTATGTTATATTACGTTTATTTCTTCGTTATTTTTTTGGTTATTCTCAGTTCCTCGTTCTATGGCTTATCCATAGTTCACCACCCTACCGCGAAGCAAAAAGAAGGGTTATGATTATTAAGGTGTAGGTAGGTAACAGTTTTTCGTCTATGGCTTCTCCATAGTTATCCCTTGCAGGTAACCGATGACTCCAGCCAGCACTCTCTGATCGATCATACAGAGTCGTCCTGCGGGCCGGAAGGACCCGAGAAGGGTCCTATGCTTGCGGACGACCTCAAAGTGGTCGACCTCAGGCTTAAGTCTGAGACTATCACTCGAGACTCGCAGAGTCAGGTAAGCAGCGCTTAGCTTATGAGTACTAACCGGTAGTCTGCTGTTGACACAGCTGGCGAAGATATCATAGCATGCTGCACCTGGCTTTAGCATTCCATTACCTATAGCTTTGATTTAAGAAGCATCATTTAAAGTTGCAGTGGCATTTAATAAATTTTATTTTTCCCATGATTTAACCTTAGGTAAATCAAGAGTAAAAATTTCCATTTATTAATTTTTAATTTTCAATGACGTCTCTAAGTTTCTTAATAATACCTACTTATGCAACATTTTAAGCTTCCTGCCTTTAGACACACTCGCAAACTCACGCTCTCTTGCTCTTTGCATCCATTCTCATCCGCTTTTTTCTAACAGTATCGACTATATTTTGTACTAATGACGAATTTGACTGACCCGACCAGGTGGGCTACGGCTACGAATCCATAAAGCTGTCGCCGACCACCCCTGGGCAGAGCGAGCCCCCGTCCCCCCTCGCCTCTTTCACCCAGCAGCTGCAGGCCATCCAGAACCAGGTCCAGACCGACAAGATGGTCGAGACCGTCACTGCCGCAATCTTTAACTCCGAAGACAACGCTGGACAGATCTACCCACCTATGCTCCAGACCATGGACCCGATGAGACAGTTAATTTCAGCCAAAACGCAAATGGACCCCCTCCAGCCAGACATGAAGGTTTTAAACCCGGAGCTGATGATCACAGACACGACGATGCAGACTACGGTGATGCCTACCGAGCAGAGGATGATGGTGTTCAATACGGGGAGACAGGACGAGACGTTCAACCCTTTTGGTGCGATGACAAAGATGGAGATGGAGACGAATCAGATCGAGAGGCGGCTGGCGCGGCAGAGTGCTCATATGGACGCTTTGGTCGAGGACGCGATGAAGGCAACGGCGGCGATGCTACCGGCTGACGCTGCGAAGTTAGATGAACTGGTGAACTCGAGGGTCGATGACCTGTCCGGTGGAGGGTCGTCTCCTTCGAACACGTCGCACGCTTCTGATGTCTTGCTGAGCCCCGCAGCCGGCGTGGTTACCAGAACCCCTGGCGACCTACTCCCGCCGCCGCTAGGCTCCGCCATATCGCCAGACGTCATTCTAGACCCTCAGGTTAGTGCTTGCTCTGTGAAGTAATGGTTGTCGTTGCAAATAAATAGTGATAACGGTGAACGTAACAAATTGTTGCGTTAAAGTAATCCACTTAACTGCATCGACTGGTTGGGAATCAGAGTCTTAATTACTTGTTAAGAAAAACTATCGATATCTTTATCATGTTCGCATCTCAAAGTATACCTCTATTATTATATTATTAAGCATTGAGGAACTGAGTTATTCAATCATATCTTCAACCCTGGTCTAAATTGACCAGTTTAGATAGCCTACAATAAAAAATACGGTTAGGTTAGGTAATTTTGATCTGTTATATTGATGAAAGGTTTAGGTTACTTTTAAATAATAGCTGTCAAACTCGACTAATTAACAACACTGAGACCAACCAACAAGGGCGGAATTGACGTCCCAGAACGATAGGCACAAGTATGCTTCCACATTCTAACCGCTCTTTGCGTTCAGGTCTCCCCTAGCATGCTATGCGACAGCAACCAGCGCATGGGTATGCCGGCGCCCCCCTCGCAGGAGGAGCTCATGATGTTGCCAGAGCAGGTGCAGCTCACCTCCGTCAAGACGCCGCCGGCAGCCGTCAAGTCCATGATCCTGAACGCTGCAGCAGAAATACTCACATCGGACACAACCATGAATGCGCTAGTCACATCTGCTATTAATACAGCTAATATTCTGACCACGGAGAGCGCAGGAGGCGGTGGTATGCAGGTAAACAGAATTGCCTACTAACAGGGAGAATGCTCATATTCTTCTCGTAATTTTATCGTCATTGATATAATATTCTCCTTAAATTAACTCGTCAAGTATGTATGAACGAGACACAATAGAAATACCATTATTATGCGACTCCCGGCAGTCGTTTGATACCTGACTGATTACATATATTATAATAATACTATACATTTATTAATAATATACAAAAATTCTAGTTCGGGCTGCAAAAGTATCTATGACTTTGATAATGATATAATGCAACCAAAGATAAAGATACAAGAAAATATGTCCTTCCTTATGTTAATAACTAACACGAGTTTCAAAAATCTATCACAACTTGTATCTTATCATCTCACAGACAACAGACGCTCAACCGCCAGCCGAGCAACCGGGCGAGACGCCCCTCGTCGCCATGTCCCAAGCAGTGTCCCAAGCGGTCACGCAAGCTGTGTCCCAAGCTGTATCCCAGGCCGTGTCCCAAGCGGTCTCGCAAGAGATGACCGCGCCAGTGCAAGGGCTCACCGACATGAGCGACCAGGACCTGCTCTCGTACATCAACCCGAGCACGTTCGATACCGGTGAGTACGACGTGTACTATTGAGTACACAAATCGGTAGAATCAGTGCACAGTGCCGCATAGAAAAAACTTTGTCCTCTTGATCTGACATTTCTGCGCCCCTCCAAGTTTGGCGCGCTATCGCTCGCCCCCATAGTGACGGCACTGAGCGTATTTTATTTTCCATTCCCAAAATGAGTCTGTCTTTTCATAGAATAAGGACACAGATATGTCAATTAGTATTTAGGGCTATTTAATAGCACAACCTAATCGCTACCTTTCATATACTTAGGTAAATACACATAGCTTTAGGTTTTGTAGCAGTTAACTAAAATATTCTTAACAATAAAACACCGATTTTGGTGTGATGTCTTAGTTTAAGGCTACGGTTTTAAAGGGTAATATAGAGATAATTTTTTTCATGAATATTTCGCTCTCAATCAGTTAAATTACTGAGACAACGCTCTACAAAACCAAAGTCAATAACTTTCTGAGTCTCTTTCATATGATCTAAGTATAATATGCGTGTATTATGTAGGTATTTTTTGTAACGTATGTGTTAGTTATTTAAATAGCTAATAGATGATAAATAATAACACTTTATTGGTGAGTAAGCAGAATTAATTAATTAAAGTTGAACTTTTAAATTAAGTATTTGGTAACCCTTGGTAACTTTTCATTTAAAAGGGTTTCTTTTTTAATTCTGGGTAATTAAGTATGGCAGTGAAATATATTGATAGATTTTGGGGGTTTTATGACTATTCATATTTGAGTATGTGATGATTATATGCTATTTGTTTAATATTTTTATCTTTAATTACACCTTTCTCTGAAGTCGTCGCTGTACTGCTGACTGTGACAGTGATTTATCAGCTTTTTAAATGCGGTTGACAACGATGATATCAAGTAGTTTAGGACAGTGCTTCAAATTAACATAATAACATTTTAAGCTTAGATAGTCCGCGAATCAATCGCGTTGCTCATTATGATCCCTTGTTAACTATTTCATACCAAAATACGTATTATGTAGGTATATAGGTTACACATCCTAAGATTTTAAGTAAGTAGGCATAGTCAGTCAAAGAATTTACACATAAAGTGTAAAAAATATAATAACGTCGACTTTTTAGATGTTTCATAGCTGTTTAAGAACTTTTTTTCTTTATGTTTTAAATAATAAAATCAGTTTTAAGATTTTTACGCTTGATTTTCGAAAACGATACGTATTAAGAGCGTATTATTCAGTGCTAGGTAGGCATAGGTTTTATAACAGGTTGTGGGAGCAGATATGTAGTGATTACTATATTTATATTAACATATTTGTTTATCCTTCCAGTGTAAGCGCCCGCGTCGCGAACTCCGGTGGGCCGTTCTTGTACTGATATGACACTTTGCCTAAGCGAAAGCATTTCGGTGAGGTGTCTAGGGCTCAAACAGTTTTAATGTGGATTCTAATGAATGTTACTACCTGTTATAGACTTATCAAACTGTAGAACGTATAATCTCTGTTAGATGAATGAATGAAGTATGTAAATGAATTAATTTAATGATTCTCATACATTTTAAAGTTGTATTAAGTAAAGCGTAGGGCGTCAATTAATTCATGATGATGTGAGTCAGTATTACAGGGCTACTAAATTAACACATCGCGTACAGGGTGGTTGCGAGCCAGATTCAAATCACTATTTTATGACACTAGAATCCTTTTAAAAGTATATCAACCCTGTACAATGAAATAGAGGGATGTATTTTTTTTAGGTAATCTTATGAACTCTTTTTTTTACTATAAATTGAAAGATGTTTGATCGCAATATTTTATATTTCGAATTTTACTTTGTAAATATTGTTAGCTTTGTATTTATGTTGTCTAATGTTAGTTTTAGTGACACGGTGGCTACAAACATTGGATCCATTGATATCTTAATTACCTACTTTATTCAGTTTTTCCAAGTTGACCAGCACAAAGTTTAAAAATATTCAACTGGTGCTAATTGAAACGCGCTGCAAATTACATTATTCGAAATTATTTAATATTCTTCATATTTAATTTAAATTAACCCTCGCCTACATCTTCAGTTAATATGCCTAACAAGAATATTATATCTTTGCATCCAAACTTGATGTAGTCACCATTAATCTTAAGAAAATCCACTTTTGCAACTCATACTCTCACGCGTGTAAAGTTGAGTCTCATATGCATAAGTATTTAGTACGGTTTTCCAATTTTCTAGCAAAAACAGGTAACAGCGAAGTAATACATTTTTCTAAAAAAAAACAAAAAAAAAACGTCTGACCTATTAGTGAGTTGCAAAAGTTAATTTGTTACGTTGTATAATATGATTGTGATATATAAAAATATTATTACTGTTCGCATAGTAGCTAATTTTTTAATGTTTAAGAAAAACTGTACTGATGTGATGTTAGAGCAAAGATTTATATAAAAGTATGTTAAAGGTTATTATAAAGAAGTTCATTTTTTATAGTAAACAAGTCGAATGCTACATATTTAAATGTGCCATTTACTACGTGTAATCCTAGGATAGATAATGTTATGTGAAATCATATCGTACAAGGAACTGCGTCATATGATTTTTCGGCCGAGATCAGAAATGCAGATTTAAATGCGTGCCTTTATGTCAAACTTTTTGCGAGCACTAGTAGTCTAGATATAACTTATACAGTATTGAATCAGGGACCACATAAACAATACAAAACAATCAATATGAATAAACCTGTTCCATACATGCACAAATTGCATACTGAGACAGAATAAGCAAATATTCACATGTTATAGGTAATTAGCGATTCCGACTAATCTCAGTAGGTACTAATGCAGAGAATATGGAGTGGGAACAAAATACCTACAGGTACAGTAAGCGCAGTCGGTAGATCACTTTTCGGTACCTACTATTTATTTTATTATTATTTATTCGTATTATGCATGTAGCACCACTGTATTATTAAACATTTATGCTAAGTTTTCCATTATGCGTTTGACTGTACCCGTTGAATATTACCAAAAGTTAATACACGCGTGATCGTCTTTTTAAATATTCTGCTAACCCAAAAACATCACAATTAAAATGTAGTCTTCCTCGCATAATTTCGTTAATTACGAATTGACAAGTTTTTTATTATGTAGCTTTCTACTAAGGTAATTTACTCGAAATATTACATTTTGTAATTTTATGCATATTATACAAGTTTTGATATGTTAAAGCTTTTTGATGGACTAAATTACTATTTTATTGGTATTTTTAAATAAAATTTTTGATGAGTAAGTATATTTAAAAGAAAATATTTTAATTTAATACAAATTTTTATGTCTTATTGGAGGAACTTTTAAAGATTTATCAATATTTATATCGAAATATATGAATCTGCAGTAAGCATTACGGTTCATATAAATCAATTCCTTAACCGTCCATTATCAAAATATACCTTGCCAAAATTGTGTTAACCTTGCAGGTTTAAATTATGGAGTTTATATCCAATCGTTGCTAAACTTTGCAATCATAAATGTACATAAAATCAGATAAAATATTGTCATTGAATGTAGAAACACTTGTTTATGTATTTTGTATCCAATGTGCCAGTAATCATTCCCTTAATTATTATTTGTTTATGGAATTGTGCAAGGTAAACCTAAACTTACTGACCAAGTGATCGTTTCTTGGAATATTTCTAAAGCGAGTCAGCATCGGCTGAAAAAATATATATTTATTAAAGCATCTCTTTGCGATTTCGCCGGCTTTATCTGTACTATGACTGAAATAAGATGCTGAATGTGGAACGGCCAAGGTTTTGAAAGGAAGCCAATTTATACAATGATACAACGACATGTCATTTTGACTAAATGTAGTGTATACACATTTGTTGTTAGAGCATATTAACTGCTTATTTTAACGTATGTTTAGGAGACCTATGAAATCACATATCGTGATATCCGGCACTGAATTAGTAGGCTCTTTATGCTGTCGACTGTACAAAGAGGATATTGTGTATGGGTGTATTTTATACGTACTATTGTATAGATCTCTAGTCGATCTAATTCATTCAATGCAACTTGCCGAGAGGTTTTAATGAAGATTATGTATGTTATTTGTTTTGATGTAATTCATTAAATGTTATGAAAAAATATACCTTCTTTCACTTATTCACCCTTTTTAAAATATATACTACCTACTAAATTTTATTGGAGTTTAAATAAAATTATAATTTAGGAGATAAAAAAAAGTTTTAAGGAAACACTTCTATCAGCTTTACAATTCATTTTAATCAATTGATCCTAATGTAAATACAGTATATGAGCATAATGTCCACCGCGATATTGACCTATGTATAATATTTATAATTACCCTAGCATAACCCCAGGTTATGGCCGCCTTTCAATGGGTTACCTTGAGAGTGAGATACATTTAGAATTAAAGTTCATATGCACAGCCATATGAAACTAGTTTAAGCCTTATTTATTGGCTTTTTCAATCGTATAACTCACCAGCTACCTCCCCTTATATCCTTTGCCTCCCCTTTCATCCTCTAAATCCCCTTTCATCCTCTACCTCCCTTTTTATCCTTTACCTTCCCTCTCGTCGTCTACCATCTCTCTCATCCCCTAAGGCCCACTTTCTCGATCAGAGTAAACGTCTGAGCCCCATGTTAAACGATAACGCGTCTTTCTGTGACCGTCATCATCAAAAAAGCTGACAGAAAAAAATATGCAACCTTTTTATGCTCAAGTTGAAGTGACCTATTTAAACATTATTGTACACCAGTGATTCCCAAAGTGGTCAACGTGCAAACCCAGGTGCACTAACAAATTTAATTTTACACCTATCAAGACTTTGGTATGTGTAAGTCAGACAAATTGATAGAATTAATGAATACATGAATGATCGAACATGTGAAGGTGCAATTGCAAAATGAATGCAATGCAGTCTCTTTCTGTTCTTGCTGACCCAACCATACCGAACCTTCTGTCTAATCTAGATTTTAATTTACGTTTGAACTTACAATATTATTCGATTCAATAAAACTGGTGTTCTTGGCAGTTCACACATATTGCTGCTTTATCATTTTATCTAGGTTTAAAACAAGAAATAAGTAGACCGCTTCATTGGGACTTGGACTTATACACCCGCCCGCGCCGCTCCGCAAAAGAACCCAATGAAGTTGTTTACCTAGAGTACCTACGCGTGGAACTGTTAATTTAAAATATATCTGGCTTTATAATAAAACCCCTATCTATAACTAGTTGTATGTTTATGACTATAATATAACATCCGGTGGTTTATTTATATTTATATATTTGTTAACTTTCCACTAAACAGCAAAACTAAACGAATTGCACCAATTAATTACAACACAGCATGAATTTTATTTTTTAATAATTTACAGCTTTCCACTGCTGGGCAAAGGTCTCATTATTATTATTCATATTTTCATATAATTATTTCAACCCTCTGTGAAGTTTTGCGTGCTATCGTTACAATGAAATAGAGATCTTACAATGAAAGGACACCAAAAATAACAAATAAAATTGTTTAAAATTTAAAAAAAAATAAAGAACGTAACTCTATGCATTCGTACTACCAGTTTCTTTGTCAGAAAATACAATTGATCCTATTTCGATTTACCTTTTTTACATAAAAATTTATAAATAGCGCCATTCAACACCCAAACCAGACCTACAAAATAGTAATGATGAGACATAAACTTTAAAATAAATACGTCGAGAAATAAATGCTAGTAAAAACACCTGTGATGTGTTTAAACCAAAATGTTGTTAACAACAATGTTTGATTTTACATACAATATTAATTACATACATATTACTACGGTATATTTCAATGCGAGCTATGGACGGATATAGTCAAACTTTGAATAGTGTCTCACTATGATATTATATTTTGAAATAGTAAAAAATCATTTTTTTACTCCATACTTTACTAATATTCACAAATATTTAAAGACAAACTGTTTGAATTACTAATAGTTTATACAAGAGCTCTATTTTTAAATCACTCGCGTTAATACGGCGTGTGATTTACTGACGGGAGTGATTCAAAAATAGAGCTCTAGATCACATAAACATCATAAGAATTATTTCATAATAAATCATGGTAGAAACTTTACAACTCATTTTGTAAGAAGAAATTATGAGAGAAATTAAATATTACACAAATAGGTACAAACATAATTATTCAACGATTGTCGTTTTCACTGCCTATAATCAAAGGTCACAATTATAATACAATCTTAACGAACCACCTGTGATTATACCAATCACGACAAAAGAAAGTATTTGGTGGCAAGGTCGCAGTCATATCACCGCGACTTGGTGAGCGTTTCTCTGCCTAAATCCACAAATGATATCTGTGTAGTATTTACACAAGTGTTTACACCACATCTCAAGATAACCCCACGGCGGCCCGTAGGAAACAAATTTCGTAGATAATATAAACTAGTTCAATAATATTTACAGCCGTTAAATGCCGAGGTACGAGCACAGCGTGAATGTACAGAAGAGCACGAATATTATCAGCACGATGGCGACCCACGCCGGTATGGTTTCTGTGGAAGAGAAAGATTATATTTAACTTTAAGGTGTTGTAAATAGGAATCAAATTGGCTAACCAGGTTATCTCAATAATAACATACAGGTCAAACTAATAGTTTGCAAACTTAACTTCCATTCCTCCTTCGAAACACAAGACGCGACATACCATAAATGCTCACTAAACGGTTCCGTTCAACATTTCTGATGCGTACGGCTTACTATGATTTGGGCATTTTCAAGAAAAAAGTGAATAGGCTGTTACTGGTCATAGTCCATCCTCGACCACATCATGACTACCAGGAGGCCAATTCTCGTGCAGTTCGTATACGAAAAAAGTTCACCGATCGAATTTTCTTTTTCAAAGAAAATACAGTTATAGCTTTATTCGGGTCATGATTTCTATGCATTTTGATTTCTTTCGTGCGGTAGGTTTTTTACGTGGATATATTACTTGATTTTCTTCGGTAAAACAATAATACACGTAATCGAATTACCACACAAAATAAGTTCGATCATGCGAGAATCGGCCTCCAGGTGTGATCGTGGTCAAATGTCTGATCATTAAATAAATAAATAAAAAACTATTGATTGCCTCGTTGGTGTAATCATCAGTTCGCTGGTCGTTATCCACGAGGGTTCGAATCTCAATACGGGCCCAGATTAGTTTTTGGGGTTTTCTGTCTTAAAATACCTATTCAAAAACAGCATGTAGTCTTGAAGTTGGTGACGATGACATGACATCCCGCGCTTCGGAAAACACGTTACGTCATTGGTTCTGCGCATGATCTCTCTCGCTCTTGTGCACTAGAAACAATGTCCGGCGCCGACGGCGAATCGCAGTTGAGATTGACCGCCGTGCTCGAATACGAATACCCCCCCTCCCCCTTCCTATAAAATAAGCTACTCAACATTGTTTTTTAGCTCGGTCCAGTATTTCCTGAGATTATCGCGTTCAATCAAACAAACGACTTTATAATCTATATATTATAAAAAATGAGGCCTTATTTTCCTTGGTCACGAAATCACGCGTGAACTGTGGCTGTGGCTGAACGCGTGGCTGGACCGATTTCGATAATCTTTTTTTCTTAGCGAAGCCGGAGCGGAACGGGGCCGAGGACGAAACAAAGTTCACTAGGTCCGCTAGCATTAGTAAAGATATAAATAAACAAAGGCTCTGCAGCCAGGAGTGGGCACTCACGGCGCACCGGCAGGCTGTGCACGCAGAGGCAGTTGTCCACGGAGATGGAGAGCAGCGCGGCCTCGCTGCGGCTGGCCACGGCGGGCCCGTAGCCGCGCACCGGCAGGAACTCCAGCCCCGTCACGAACATCATGTGCGCGTTCTTCACGTGGAGCACCCGCTGGGGACGGAACAGGTACAAGATTATGAATGTTATTTATTATTATATAAGTTATTTATTTCAGACCGTGGTCCATATTCATGTTAGTTACAAATTTTTAACTGCCTCGGTAACGCAGCGATTAGACGGTCGCATTTTAAAGCGACGGCTGCGCCAGAGGTCCTGGGTTCGATTCCCGGGTCGGGCCAAAAATATGTACCTGAGTTTTTCTGCACAGAAATTCTCAGGGAAGCCCGGAGTTTGGAAGTTGGCGGTGTTTCACCCCCGTGCCTCGGAAAGCGGTTTAAGGTTTTTTCTAACTGGCACCGTACCATACCATGACTGTGATTGGTCGAAATTAATTATTTTTATTTTTTTTAAGTTCCTAGCACGGTCATAGTATGGTTTAGTGGGAAAAAAAACTCTATGTATATTTAACATTTTTGTCCCAAACAAATAATTTCAATTTCACGAACTTACCTGTAAACTAAAAGCGATATAAATATCAACGGATCCACTGAACATGGTCCCCACGCCCACGAACCGGCCGTCATCGCGCACGGCCAACGCCGACAGGGATTCCGTCGCGCACACCGACTTGCACAAGGCTCCGTCTTGGCCCCACAGTTGTAAAAGGCCTTTCTGCTTGCCCGAGCGAGTGAGGGGGTTCGCGATTGTGAACATGCGGTACTCGGATGGCTTGTCTTCTATTAGCCCAAACCTGCAATAGTAGAATACATTTTCGAATTATAAAAAGTTATTTATTTACTGGGGGCACTTATAATAAGTCTCATCTGTGTTGGTGCGAAGAAAAGGATTTGATTTAGGACCAGAATGCCACATATGAAAATAAAAAATCATGCAAAATTAGCATTCATGCTGAATCGAATCTCCTTATATTCTGAGCGCATCAGGACAATAGGCAAACAATAAAAAGTGTCAACACTAGCAAAGTAATAAACTGAAGGTTCGCTGAAGACATGGAGAGCCTCCAACAACAAGGACGTCCAAGCAAAGATGGACAGACAACGTTGCACATGTCGTAGAATCGAGGTAGGTATGGGCTATTGGAAATCAATTGGGGCCTATGTTTAACAATGGGTGTCTTACGGCTCATTTTGTTGATAATGTTTTATGCATGTACCAGCGGCGGCCCAGATGTGCCCCAAATGTTGGTGATCCCTGAACTATAGACTCTTTAGTTACTACTCAGGGTTGAGGATGTACAGCACCGGCAGCGGCGGAACGGGTACTTGGAGCCGTTGGGCGGCTAGCAGCAGGGGAGCCCGCGCTCCCGTGGTGCCCCATATGTTAGCGAGCCCTGAGATATCAAACCCCAAGCTACGACATACGTAAGAGAGTATATTACAGTACCTGCAGCGGCGGAACAGGTACTTGCACTTGGTATACAGTACCGGCAGCGGCGGAACAGGTACTTGCACTTGGTATACAGTACCTGCAGCGGCGGAACAGGTACTTGCACTAGGTATACAGTACCGGCAGCGGCGGAACATGTACTTGCACTTGGTATACAGTACCGGCAGCGGCGGAACAGGTACTTGCACTTGGTATACAGTACCGGCAGCGGCGGAACAGGTACTTGCACTTGGTATACAGTACCGGCAGCGGCGGAACAGGTACTTGCACTTGGTATACAGTACCTGCAGCGGCGGAACAGGTACTTGCACTTGGTATACAGTACCGGCAGCGGCGGAACAGGTACTTGCACTTGGTATACAGCACCAGCAGCGGCGGAACAGGTACTTGCACTTGGTATACAGTACCTGCAGCGGCGGAACAGGTACTTGCACTAGGTATACAGTACCGGCAGCGGCGGAACATGTACTTGCACTTGGTATACAGTACCGGCAGCGGCGGAACAGGTACTTGCACTTGGTATACAGTACCGGCAGCGGCGGAACAGGTACTTGCACTTGGTATACAGTACCGGCAGCGGCGGAACAGGTACTTGCACTTGGTATACAGTACCTGCAGCGGCGGAACAGGTACTTGCACTTGGTATACAGTACCGGCAGCGGCGGAACAGGTACTTGCACTTGGTATACAGCACCAGCAGCGGCGGAACAGGTACTTGCACTTGGTATACAGTACCTGCAGCGGCGGAACAGGTACTTGCACTTGGTATACAGTACCTGCAGCGGCGGAACAGGTACTTGCACTTGGTATACAGTACCGGCAGCGGCGGAACAGGTACTTGCACTTGGTATACAGTACCTGCAGCGGCGGAACAGGTACTTGCACTTGGTATACAGTACCTGCAGCGGCGGAACAGGTACTTGCACTTGGTATACAGTACCGGCAGCGGCGGAACAGGTACTTGCACTTGGTATACAGTACCGGCAGCGGCGGAACAGGTACTTGCACTTGGTATACAGTACCTGCAGCGACGGAACAGGTACTTGGAGCCGTTGGGCGGCTGGCACGTGACCTGCAGCAGCGGCGCGCGCGCTCCCGTGGTGCCCCATATGTTGGCGAGCCCGTCCTTTGCGATGCTCACCAGCCTCGTGTCGCACGGACTGAAGTCTAGGTCGTCCAACTGTTGAGTTTAATATAAAAGATTTTTTTATTTTATTTTATTTGAACACAAAACAGTTTACAGTTGAGGTGAAACAATTTTTTTACATAAGTAATATAATTAAAACTAAACTGTAAGCCAAAACATGTGCTTTAGGAAAGTTCATAAGAATGAGTTACATCGTTAATTTATTATATTGTTAGACGTTTCATCTAACGAACGCGCGAGAGCCTGTGTATGAATAATTATGCAGGTTGAATTATTTGCGTGAGTTTCCGACTTCAGGAGTTCACAGACACTCATTATCATCATCATCATCATCATTATCAGCCAAAGGACGTCCACTGCTGAACATAGGCCTCCCCACGGCTTTCCACAATGACCGGTTGTGAGCGGTCTGCATCCAGTGCGATCCTGCGATCTTTACAAGGTCGTCTGTCCATCTTCTCGGTAAAAATTCTCTATTGCAAACCGATAGAATGGAGCAAAAGCATGATATTTACAAACAACCAATTTATATAGGTCACGTTTTCGTTGTTATCTTTAAACATATTTAAAATGCTTACTATATTACTTTTTGATGTTTCAAATAATTCAAAGTTCTCAGACTAAAAGAGAAAAGAAATTAATTATGCAGGATTCCTAGGTATTAAGAGCCAAAATCTCTTGCATCTCGCGTCGTCTTTTGTTTAAAGTGACACCCGTGTATGTGTCGTATGTGCAAGCGATTTTCGTTGAAAAGTAGTTAGGCACAAGAGACCATACATTTTACACACAGCCAGTTTTATTACAACTTTAAGTTGACATAAACTGCTTTTCGCTACGACATTTCAAACCCCAGTATGACACAAAAAAGCAATATCACAAATAATCATACTAGTTTTATAAAGCTGGAGATTTTGTTTGTTTTGTTTGAACGCGCTAATCTCAAGAACTACTAGACAACTAGAACTGCTCTATATCTATATCTTAATTCTTACATTAGATTTTTATAATAATATGATTTACTTACCCTTACGTTTAAGCTGCCCTCAAAGTGCTTTACCTTCTGGGTAACTAGGTTTATATGTACGCTTTATAATTACACTTTTGTCACCTATGTAAGTTATGAACACACCTAGGCATGCATGAATAAATGAATAAATGAAATGGAATGAAATAAATGAACTTGAAGAGCAAACTCAAAACGCGCGGATTATATAGGTAGACCGCGAAATCAAGACGTCGTCTGCGAGGCGCAGGGGTGCGGGAAGATGCGAGAGCGGGTTGCGTGAGGGATGCGGGCGGCGCGGATATTGTAGTTTACCTCTTTAGTGTGTCCCTCCAGCACGTAGAGCAGCTCCATCCGCGGGAAGGCCCAGAGGCGCACCTTGCCGTCGATGCCGCCGGTCGCCATCAGCTTGCCGTCGTGGCTGATGCGCACTACCCGCTGCAGGGGGTCGTCACTGCAACACGTGATCAACTATTGAGTAAATACTCTATCTACTCATTGATTAAAACACATATTACAGATAGAATTCACGATTTACAGCATCATGGATGCTGTAAATCGTGAATTCTATCCGTAATCGTATCCGATCACAGGCAGACTAAGATGTTATTTGTCATTACATAATTATGAAAAATTCAACTACCATCACTCATCAATAATAATGGACGTTCCTTTCCACGCAGAAAAAAGCTTTACTGTGTCTTGAGATCTTGCAGTATATAATGTTGCTTAGGTCATCGAAAGAACAGGATCCTGTGCCGGTGAAACTTTCCAACAGTCTTCTCTATTGAAATTTGGGTATTTTCTTATTTCCATGGTGTCACGTGGCAAGGTTTATTGTTTATTGAGTAAGTGGTAGCAGCAACAGAGCACTTTAGTACTTCTGGCCTTTACAAATAAATGGTGTTAATAAACCAGAAATAAGGACTATAGTGCTCCTACCAGCAGTTTGTTTGATGCAACAATTAATTATAGTATCAATGTACAATATAGGGTCATATTATCACAAGAATGAAGTTCAGTTTTTTGAGAAATAAATATCTTAAACAATAACGAAAAGCCAAGAAGAATAACATTGAGTGAATAAAAAAAATCATAAATTTTATTACAAGGAAGTTATGTAAATAATAAGTATAATTCCAGTAATAGTGAAAAAGAGGTGTTAGAATATGCATAACCACAGATTAAATAAACAAGTATAAAAAACTCTAATTATTTGTATGAATTTATGTAGCAATACAATTCATGCTTAAATTAATGCTAATAAATTCTGATACTTTCACATATTTCCTGAGGATAATGTATTAAGTATCTTTATTCATGAGTAGATGTTGATGAAAATTCCTGTACAATGTCTATTGTAGCATGTCCATGAGAAGCATTTTCTCTAGCATAAAACATTAATCTTTTTTACACAACATTTTTGAGAAATCTTTCAACATCTGCCAGATGAAAGTTGAAGCCACATTGTTATTAGTATGCATCGGGAATTTGAAACCAAATAATTCGAATTTAAGTGTTCATGTTGCATGGTACAGTAGCATACCAACAAGAAAGAATACAATTCTTGGTAATGTATACTCAGTTAGAGCTCTTACAATAATGTATTTTTTTACACAACTTAGGCATTTTGAACTTATCTAAAATTACCGTATTACACATTAAAAATTATAATACATTTAATCCTATGAAAATTCATTATGTTGAAATTTTATTAGAACCCAATTACAACACCAAACAACCAACCAACCAAACAACCAGCATTGGATACATAGTTATAAGTATCATTCACTAAGATATTTATTTGCGCACAATTTATCAAACTTATTCTAACAATAAAAAATCAGTAGCACTTACCCAAAATCTGTTTGCACACTGTCACTTGGCCTTATTTCAAATGATATTCTCTTCTCTGTTGTGTTACTATTGCTATCTTTTTTGGAAATGTTGTCATTCTCTGATACTGTTCTCCTCCGTCTGCGCACAAGGCCATTTTCGGCACGAAAGCTGCCTCTTCGCATCTCTGCTGCATCCACCATGCGGATATTGACCTTGTACAGCTGACAGTGGCTCTCCTGCCCCGCAGTCAGGTAAGTCCTATTCTGTATACTTCGCACTGCACAGGTCATGACCACATTAGGGCCAGTTTCATGCCTCATCACCTCTTCAGCAACAAATCTAGTACCATTATGGGACAATTCGAATATTTCCTGAAACAAATGATTATGATGACATAAATTGAGGGTAAATAAGCACAAAATTAATTGGTCTTGCTTCAATATCAGCCACTGACACGTATACGAGTAAACTTTATTGCATTACGATGTATTACAAAACTAACAAGTAAATACTCACAAATCCATTGGCAACCCCTGTGTTTGAAGCACCACCACCACCAGCCACGATAACATGTCGATTTGTAAGCGTTTGTAAAGTGTAAAGAGGAAAATCGACCCGAGCCAACAGTCCGTCACATCTATTGCGAGCCATTTCGACTTATAACAAGAATGTTGTTTATCCTACACACTTAAACATTTATCATAACATTATCTGGGTGCTCAACGAAGACGTACGAATCGGTCTACACAAAAAATTTAATTGTATTCACTCGAAAAATGTTTAAAACAACTGGAAATCGGGAACAAAACTTCGAAGAAAATTCCGAGTTCCAACATGACAAAAGTCATAATGACAGTTTTATCACGTTCAGAAAACATATCAAACAGCTGACGTGAACACCAAGTACACTCAACACAAGGCATCGATTTGAAAATTAAATCGATGAATCGAACGATTACCTTCTCGTATTTTTTTATAATGTTGGTGGCATTGAACATTATCATTTTATTACTCATTTACATTGTACTTTCTTTGCTGGATGGGATAAACATAAACAGGAAAAAAAACATAGTGTACCGTCATATGTCAGTCTGTCAAGGTGACAGTGACATGAGTGACACATGACTTCTTTCTTGCTGGCTGCAGTGGCTGCTTCTGCTGTTGTCAGTTGATTTTACGATTATCTTCACGTTGTGTTTTCCAGCTACTATTTATTTTCATTTGTATCTATTTTTCAACTCTATAGGTTCGTATTCAGATATATAATGAAGATAACAAGATATAAAAAGGTCCAGAAGTATTTAAAATTCTATTATAACAACTTTGGTTTCCACCAGCCTTACCAAGTTCTTGTTGACGGCACATTTTGTTTTGCTGCATTCAAAGTGAGTCTTCTCATATCTTGATCTAATAACGACACGGGAGAATACCTAGTTGTACATCTGCCACCAGCCTGTGGATGTTGATCAGTGCGAGACAGCATTTATAGGTTATTTCTTTGACCAGTAGAACTAGTCAAAAAATTCATTGTATTTGGATTCGTGTGATCGATCATGGGATCGATGGTAAATAAAACTAGTAATCTTCCATACGTTGTATAATTAGCCACCACAAACAAAGGGTTTTACATAGGTAGCACACACGCGTCTTCAGTGTAAGGAGTCCCATCGAGGTCTGTCCGCCACCCGAACGGCCCCGCCTGCGCCCGGCGCCTTTGCTGACACGGCGATTGCTTGGATTCTAAGTCAATGGGATAAAGTTCAAAATATAGTGACAATCTATTGTACACTACTGGTGTAAGGTTGTACTAACTCAGTGGTTCATTTGACAGAATGGACAGTAAGTACTGTCGCGTGGGGCGCCTAGTGGACATTGTGGACGAGGAGTGGCGGGCGGAGCAGCTGCCCCATGAGGACATTCAGGTGCCTCTGGAGGAACTGCCAGACCCTGAGGCGGACTCCGCTGACTCCCACCTCACGCTCAAAGAGCAGAGCATGCGTTGGCAAGAGAACTTCCCTGAACCAGCCAGTCTTAACCAAAACTAGGTATTCTCCCAATCATCAATTTGTCAAATCTTTAACTTTCTATTTGCTTTTTGGAACTCCCATTTACTATTCTTAATTTCAGGAACAAATTAACATCAGGGACCAGCTACCAAAGTATCTGAATGGCCAATTAAAACTATTGACAACAAGATGCATTATAATAGAGACAGAGAAGATTGCTAAGAAGACTCATGGTGCCCTCACCATCCTAAAACAGTTTGGACTTCACGAATGTGGACACAAGGAGCCTATCACGGGCTCTACATGTATAAAAACCATGATTGGAAAGAAAAACGAGAAACATTATATTTTAGCATCCCAGGATAGGGACTTACAAGAATATTACAGGACAAAAGCAGGTGTTCCACTGCTGTATCTGCATAACAAGTCTCCAACATTGGAAAAGCCATCTAGGGCCAGTTACGACAAAGCAGGACAGAGCATGGAGTCAACAACTGTGTTTATAAGTGAGACTCAAAATGCAATGTTGAAAACTATGAAGAAAGCCCTTGGTGTTGAAGAAAAAGTAGAAGAACCAAAAATTCCCTCTAAAAAGAAGAAACAACACAACCCTAATCCTTTGTCTTGCAAAAAGAAGAAAAAGAAACCTGCCATGAGAAATGAAAATAAGAAGCAAGAGGTAGTCAGTGAGGGCAAAGTGAGGAAAAGAAAGAAAAAGAAAGTGCCTAAACATTTCAAGGAGCAGATCAAGAATGTTATTTAGTAAAATATATGTTTAAGACACAAACTGTTATTAGTATCCACTTCCCCTACACTTCCTTACCCAATTACCTTTATATATTTTCCTACACACTATTCCTCACTATTTATAATATTGAAACTATTGTATAATAACTTGAATATATTTAAAAATCAGAATGACAAGGCATTTATTGTTTATGCTTGAAAGGCCACAAAAACTTGAGTCGGTAGGTGCCGAAAGTAAGGATATGGACCAGCGGCAAGTTCATGATGTACACGGTGTGGAAATGACTGATGATGTCGTAGCATTCCTCTGGCTCGAACACTTCTTGCCCGTCTGGCGAGTCCTGTAAAATGCGAAAGGTTTTTCAAAAAGTTAAATCAAGAATGTGTGATACAACAAATAAATATTTCAAAGTAAAATCTAGAATGTATCATTTAATCTCATCATCACCTGTTAGAAAGGACCTATCGTGGCTCCCATAAGCATACATATCTACTTAATTTATATGAAGTTATTTCAAGTTATTCAGGTGCCACTTCATATAGACCTACATAAAAATACAATCAATTTGATTAGAAACATTCAAGATGTATAAGTTATGTACAAGACGAATAACGTTTCCTCATTAAAATGTGAAAGTCACCTCAATCGTATGCCGTATCATAATCTCCTTGAAGTGAAACCAGACGGCTGCGGGCGCTTGCCAGTAGTACCACTTGAAGTAGAGATGTGCGTCAATGTACACAGTAATGAGTACGGCCAGTTTGAATGCGGTAAAGTCTCGCCGCGCTGCGTAATCGATCGTCTCCCAGAGGAATGCAATCAGAAACGACTTCTCAGAGTGATTGAAGTTCTCCGTCACCTTCTTATGCACTAAGAAGTAGGCTATAATAAATGAAGATGAGTTTGAGAAACAAGAACTAAAAGTTATATAAATAAGTACAACACATGCAAAAATTACAGACATAATCAGCAAAAAGCGTCGTCACATTAACTATTAGTTATATAAATCTACAGGCGACCATACCCAAAGTGGAAAATTCTATATAAAAACATTGTTTCAAACTATACCCATCCCCAACTGCTTGATTGGTAGATAAAAAATAGATAAGTCCGCCAATCGTAGGTACCTAATGCTGAAAAACATAATTATAGAAATGTGTAGTACTAACACAGAAACCTCTTCAGTCCCAGCCCGTATTCCCTGTCAGCGTCCAACGCTGCGACCATATGAATCGCCTCATTCTCATTCATGATAGTTCCGATCAGGAGATGAGGCCGAGGCTCATGGCCGGGCGCCTTGAATGGAGGCGCGTCATTCTCACGCAACGAGTTAAAGTCGCAGGGCGCAGACCGCTGCACTTTCAGATTCGTATCCTCGCATTCCAAGGGTACTATTGGCGCAGAAGCTGCCTTTATGTGAACAGGGTTTATTTTGCTTGATTCTGTACTCGTTCTGGAGTCTAATACGGTATCCATCATTTTAACTGTCTAATATTTAGTTAAGTTCTTTCGTAAACAACCTTTGATTAAAGTAAACAACACTTAAGTATTTCGGCTTCAGATAAGCAATGAATCATGCAATAAATTCAAATCAGTACAATAACAAAGATTTTATTTACAATCGGTGACAGAAATGGTGACATCCTGCCAACCCCAATTCCAACCAACCAAAGTTGTCATCAATCAAACTAACGGCAAAAAAAATTTTTTTAATTAAAAACAGTTTTATTTCACTTGACGAAACTGACAGGGCGCCACAAGACCTCCTCACATTGTCTCTTTTTGTGGTTTAAGCACAGGACAAAGGCATAAGAACGGTCGCGGTCACTCGCGCACATTGAGATATATATCAATGCTCGCGCACCGGTTTAACCATCTTATGAACCCAAATCACTTGCACCTCCCATAACATGACCCATCTTTTTTGGTTAAAGTGACGCTCGTTCCTGTGTCGAAAGGTGGTTAGGCGCGAGAGACCTCGACGGTATCGATACTCAATACTTTAAAAACAGTGAAGGGAAACATATTTCCCTTTAAATTACTTTTATTTTATTATCTTATCGTCTACTTGAAAAACAAACATTATTTACACATAGTTTACCATGTAAGGTAAGTAGGTATAACATGGTACAAAACTAAACAAAATAAAAAAATACATGTGTTCTGTCTGTCTGTTTGACCAACCAAAGGTTATGTTGAAAAATATACCTATTCTACTTTTCCCAGTAGCGATTGCCAAGCTCCCTCCTTAAGCTGCTGCCCCTCCTGATGTCCCATCCATCTTCCGACTCTTTGCCACTATCGCGAGTGTTTTCTTTGCCTCTTAGCTTCTCACTACCTCGATTCCGATACTTTGAATCATCATCCGAGTCCTCCCGGGTTTTCTTTCGTCTATCCTCACGCTTATCAGACTCGTTGTCTTGCCTGTTTCTGTCTTGCTTGTCTTTGTATCTTCGTTTCTCTTTACCATCATCATCAGATGTATCTTCAGCGCGAGCTTTTTTCTTATTTTTGTCGCGTTTTCTACTCACAGGCTCTTCATCACTTGAAGAATCATCACGGCTACTCTTTTCTACTCGCTTACTCTTTGATTTATTGGACTTTTTACGGTTTTCAGTTTTGATTTCCACTGCATCGTCAGCGCTACTGTCATCCTCGCTACTTGAACTTGAGCTGGACACCTGTTTCTTTTTGTTTTTCTTGTTGTCTTTAGATGACGAATCTTTTTTACGACTCTTAGATCGGTCATCGTCTCTGTCGGTTTTTTTCCTCTTATCTCTTGTCTCTTCTTCACTTGAACTGTCTTCATCCTTTTTCTTCTTGTCTTTTCTATTATTTGATCTATCTTCCTGGTAACTGTCATCATTTTTATTCTTCCGCTTGTCTTCATTGTCTGTTTTACTTTTCCTGTATTCTTCATCTTCTCTTTGAGAATTATAATTTCGTCTTTCGTTGTCAATATCTCCTCTTTGACTACGCACATTAGAAATGTCTTGTCTCCGGTCTTGGTCATTGTATTGCCTGCGACTAGAATCTCTGTCACGTTTTCTGTCATTCCTGTCATCTCTGCTCCTATAACCTTCGTCATTTGTACAACTATTGTAGTTTCTATCACGTCTTGAATCACCGGCACCTTTGCGGTCATCATCATTTCTACGATCTGAATCTCTGTCGCGTCGCGTATCCCCCAAGTTTTCGCGATTCCTTTTATCACTTTCTTCCTCGTGGTCAGTCTGCTGTCGGCGGTCAGACTCCCTGTCTCTTCGTCTATCGCCTGAATCGTCGCGATTTCTTTTATCAGTTTCTTCATCGCGGTCACTATTTTGCCTTCGATCAGAATTTCGGTCACGTCGCCTATCGCCTAAATCGTCTCTATTCCTTCTACTACTTTCTTCTTCACGCTCATTATTCTGTCTACGATCAGAATCTCTGTCACGCCTTCTATCATCGTCGCGGCCGCTCCGATTGGCTTCATAGCTATCGTGGCCGTTCCTCTCGTCTGGTCTGCGTCTATCGTCAGCATTTCTGCGATCGTCTCTTTCGTACCTTCCTCTGTCGTTGTCTCTTCGTCTCACGTCGCGTGGTATGAGGAAGTTGTCGCTGTCTCTTTCATTCCTCTCTGGCCTGTTCTCGTTGCGGCGCGCGTCTTTGCCGTACGTGTCGTAGAACCCGTCGTGGCCCCAACGTTCAACGTTGTCCTTTTTAGGCTCAGATTCTTCACCAGGCTTGGAAGACTTTTCTTTGTTCTTATCTTTTTTCTTCTTCTTTTTCTTTTTTTCTTCGTCAGAACCTGGAATGACACGTTTGAATTATTAAGAAGACAATAGATATTTTCTTTCTGATTTCTGTTAATTTTTAGCTAACTTATTAGAATGGCATGGTGAGTGTTAGAGAAGGAGAGGGGCCAAACTGAAACTACTGAACTGGTATTTTTTAAACAAGAATGAAAAAAAAAATTACATAAGGCTTTTTTAAATTTATTATTTATTCTGTAAAGAATAACTACTTGACCCGCTGTTGCATAAACAGACGGGTAGATGGCGCTAACGTCACGCAATGACGTATCAATGAAACCAAGAATTTCGCGCGGTCGGACCGACAGCACGGTAGCTCAATTGGAAGAGCAGTTGGCCCGGATTGCCAGAAAGATGCTGGTTCGAATCCCGCCCGTGCGCAATTTTTGGTTTCATATTTCATCTTTTAAGAATAAAATATGACACTGTAAGTGTTAAAAATATTGTAAAAACCATTTATTATATTAGCTAGGAGGGTAAATACCACTGGAACTTGAATCGCTGGAGGAATCATCTGAACTGGAGCTGCTGGAGGAGCTGGATTCTGACTCACTGTCCACATTGATCTCTGTGACGGCTGCAGGAACATTCTGAAAACAAAAAAGAAAACACAATGATGAATAATAATTTAAAATGTTTTAATTTTAAATGTGTTTGTAATCAATCAATCATTTTTGCTTAAGGTCTTTGCTGCCTTACCACTTTAAAAACATAAACCGTTTACACACACGATACAAAAGCGGGCGTCACTGCAAACAAAAGATGTCAGCAATTGAGTTTGCGCGCGCGGTGCAAGCGATTTTAAAAGAAAATACATTTATTTGACTTAAGAAAATTACAATGAATACATAAAAAACAGACTACTTGAGTCAAAAAAGCACCCTCTCAGCATAAGTCGTGGTAGCAGACGCCGATTTTCATTTTATATTTTATAGATATTTTGTCTCTTAAGGTGGTTACGCGGCAGTAATCTCTGTAGGACCTACCTTTGGCATTTGTTTCAAGTGTTCACGTAATTCGTCTGTCAGTCCTCCCAAGCCAATTGATGTAAAGAAGTTGATTGAGAATCTAGTATTCTTTGGATTGTCTCTTGGGAAAATACCTGAAAAAGCTTCTTGTAGTGTCCTGAAAAAAAAAACAAACAAAGACTATTAAAATTAAGACCTCTAAGAATAAAAAACAATGAAACGAAAATTAGAACTAACGGGTCTTTAAGGCGATCATTGAGTTTCTTCAATCCCATATACTCTGCTAACTCTTGAAATAAAATCTTGATGTAGATACGACTGGAACTGGTGGTATCTTCCTCATTCAACTTGACACATTCCATGACTTCCCAACTTATAGAATCTGTGAAGAGAAGATGAGCAAAGAACTTGCTCACATTACGGAGCCTGTTTGTATCAAGTCTGTGTGCTGTGGAATATGAATCTTTGAAAATATCTTCAAACGGGCCAATGTAAATTCTATTGATGTTGCAAAATCTTTGTGCTAACAGCCCGTAAAACTTTTCATACGTCCTCTGTTCAGCACAGCAATCTAAGAACATATGGCAAAGTTCCACTTCTTGCCCTGGCTTTAGCTGCATTTTCATGAGTTTGTGAGCACATTCCTCAAAGTCTAAACTGGAGTTGATTGTCAAGTATATTGTGCGCCGCAACGCAACAAGATTTGTCTCTGTGTTGTCAATGATTGTCATCCCTTTCTGTTCTCCTTCTGCCGCTTCTTCCTCAGAATCTTCACTACCACTCTCTTCAGAGCCATCTTCTTCACCCGATTCAGCATCAGATCCAAGAATTTCCTTACTTAATGTTTTGTATTTCTGTTCATTCTCTTCATACTTTTCATCATGTTTGAATACATCTGGAAAAAATTACATTATTGTCATAAATATAGTTAATGGTAAAGTTCTTTATCTCAAAAATGGGCTTCTTTCAAAACTAACCTAAAACTTAAGTTAAACAGCAAACATACATGTAAAAACACTTCATTTCTTAAGTTAAAAGTATAATAACAACTTACTCAGGATATCTTGTGAATCTGTTGCATCGTCCAACATCAGAAGATGTGTGAACTGGTCCTCCTCAGGTACCAGCTCCAACTCCTCAATGAGGGCCGGGTGGTCTTTGAACCCATCCTTCCACACTTGGAACATGACCTCGATCATGTACTGCACCCTCTTATCCAACTGCCCCTCATGAAGAATGTTCCTCAACATCTCAAATATCGCATTCACGCCTTTCGAAGACACCTCTGTCAACTTCTGACCACATTCTTTGAGAAATGCTATGGCCACCTCAACAGAATCATCAGTAGGGGATTCCACTAACAAAGTCAATAATTCCAAAGCTAAAATTTCATGAGCAACCCTCTGATTAACTAAATGGGCAATGAATGAAGCAGAAGATATGCATATAGGTTTGTCATTTCTTTTGAAACCCCTTTTGAACTGTATCACTAACCTCTTGAGCAACAGCTCACCAATGTTTGGGAATCGAGAGTTAACAGCTGCCACTAGAGCTGCATAAACATTAGTGAAAGTAGGTGATGCGGCCTGTGCTTGGATTACTGAACGACAAAGCAAACCTCGACCACGAACAATGTTCTCTTTTAACAGTTCTTTGATAATAATTCCTATGTTTCCGACGTTAATTTTGTTAATGTGTCCATGAATA
This sequence comes from Pyrausta aurata, assembly GCA_963584085.1. Classification (NCBI taxonomy): domain Eukaryota; kingdom Metazoa; phylum Arthropoda; class Insecta; order Lepidoptera; family Crambidae; genus Pyrausta; species Pyrausta aurata. Next base: position 1,565,037 of record OY757253.1, on the reverse strand, counting down.
GACTTCTTGAGGGCCTCCCAGGCGAGACGTTGATATGCGACTGATGATTTGTCGGTGATCTGAGCTTGCATCATGCGCAGTCGGGCTGGCGGGATGTATGCGCCTCCTGTCCTAGTGTTGAGCATGTCTGTTTCCTTCGCCTTCCTTTCAGGCACGACAGGTTTGGTTTCCAAATCTTTTTTCGCCTCATTTGCATGTTTTTCCTGTTTCACAGGCACTTCTGGTGAACGAGATTTGGAATATCTCCGCTTCCGTCTGGAATCTTTTTCAGTGTTTAAACGAGCAGGGGATCTTGATTTAGACCTTCTCCTGTATTTCCTGTCCCTGGAATAATCGCCATCGTCTTGTTTATCCTTTTTACGCTTGGCATCTTTCTTGGGTTCCATTATATATTGTTAACTTTTAATTATAGTGTAACACAATGACAATGATATGAATTTTGAAGTAGAATGAGCTTTAGTATTAAACACCACAATGTTTCAGAAGTAAGTTAAATATCATAAATTAATAAAACTCCCACAAAATCGACGACCAAACGACGACGAACGATGACGATTTTGACAGATTATCGTGCCCGCGGCGCGGCCATTTTGAATTTTTTGACTTTAGCTTTTTTACACTGATTTGATGCCCGGTCCACACTCTCGCCGAGGCAAGGCAACACGATTACACGAGGCGATGCGAAGCATAGAATGTAGTATAGTATAGAATGACAAACGCGGATTTTCAGCGAAACCAAAAAGTTACTTTACATGTGTGCGTTCAATAGTGATGTGAATCTTATGGTGGTCCAAGTTTTATCGACGAGGTTACGATAAATCATGTAAATTGAAACAAAAATAAATAAATTAATGCACTTTTAATAACTTAATACTTTGTATTTGATAAACAAGACAACTTATTTTTAAAAAAAATACAAATTCCTTTATTTATGTATGAAGACTTGCTAGAAGCACTTATACATGTTTGTGGCGAAACACCAATGTGCCAACGTTATGTTGATAGTTTATGGTATGGCAGTGGTCGATGGTGCTGCCACCTGGGATTCATCTGAGTACAACTCTAATGCTACTTGATTATTACTCTGGGAACTACTATTGGCGCCAGCTACAAATTGTATTAATATTGTTAATCCTTAGTGATACGCCTTGTAACCTTTTCAAGTTCAATATAAATTCATAGTTGCAATCAAGAAGTTTTTTTCATTTCGGATATTACCCAAGCAAGATGGATGTCATAGTGATAATAATTGCAAGTAAATGGGCCTGCTGTTCATCGGTCCATACGTTCTAACATAGAATTTACCACAGCACAGCTTCGGGACAGTTGTGTGGGCCACTGCTGAGAAGAAGCTGTGCAAGAATTACGGAACCTAAAAAATAGTCAAAAAATTTATCGATACTGATGACGTCACCATTTAGTCAAGCCCTAGCGTAAAGAAACGGTTTCTTATTTTACTGAAAATATCTGAATCATTATATTGGAAACTTTGTTATATATGGCTGCAAATCACAAAGGAAATCCTAAATTTACTGTACAATTAGGCATCGGGGTCAGTTTCACTCACGAATTTTGTAAAATTTGGAATTAAATTTTTTATCAATGATTCATATTTACTGGTGAAAAGTATCACTTTCGGGATTGTATCCTCGGCGCACTTCACAGTTGCTTATAGCTCAAGCCATTTCATCTGAAATTGGTTTACAAAACTTAAATTATAACTTTATCCATTCATAATTTTTCAAAAATTCCAGCGACGGAAACTTGACGTTTCCACTAAATCCATTATTTCTTAGAAAACGGTCTCGCTGTCATAAGGTCTTTCGCTGTCAAATCCTATAGAATTTTACTAAGTAGCACGCTCTTTTTAAAGCGAAGATTTTTTCTTTCTCTATGATGCGAAGAGAGCGAGAGTGTAGACGGTTTGATCGTGTTCGTGAAGATCAGTGATCGTGGTAAGGATCGTGGCCTCCTCGCTTTGCCTCGGCTTTTGGTTGAAAGTATTTATCTTGTAGTAGGTTGAGCAACTCTTACTAATTTTATTTTTTATTTTTTTTTATTTTATTTCAATAGGTAACAGAACAGACATTAATCAGAATGGTACAAGAAAGGGAGAATAAAATTACAGTTAGAACTAGACTAATGTCCTAGCGTGTTACACATAAGCATTACCAAATTGCGTAAAAAATAATAAAATATATTGAAAATTAAATACAAAGTTATAAATATTCGAAAATTAATTATTAATAATTAAGTTATAAATTATAAACACACAGAGCTACAGCATTCATTCAGGTATGAGTACAGTGGGTGACGCTTGGCTGAGGTCATTGAGGGATTTTATCGCGTTCTTGAACCGAGTAGGTCCGGCATCGAATATGTCGAGCTTATCCTGAAGTCGATTGTACAGACGACACATTCTAGCGATAGGGTTGTGACGCGAAACGTTGTTTTTATAAGTGGGTAGGATAAAAGTGGGCAGCGGGCGCCTTGTATTTACTTTAGTGTTTAGGCTTAAAGAGGATGTGAGGTCGGGAGACTCAATAATGTGATGCACGATTTTGTGAAGGACTACTAGGTCTTGTTGCTGTCTGCGTGCACTCAAGCTGGTCATGTTAAAGGTCTCCAGCTTATCCTTGTATGTGCCCAAAGAGCGACCCAGACCCAGGCGGAAAGAGATCAGTCTGAGAAATTTTTTCTGGACAGTCTCTATGTGACTGGTATGGATTTCATAGTGCGGTGACCAGACAACAGATCCATACTCAAGTTTGCTCCGGACAAGAGAATAAAACAAGGTAATGAGACTTTTTGGCTTTTTAAAGTCTTTGGTGACCCTAGCAAGGAACCCCAAGGTTTTCAATGAGCTGTTGACAATATTGGTGCAATGCGAACGGAAAGAGAGATCCTCGTCAAAATAAACGCCGAGATCCCTTACTATGGGTTTGCGCTCAAGTGTCAGACCCTCAAGCTCATAGTCGTGGCGTATCTTATGGCGTTTTTTAGTGAATGAAATCACCAGGCACTTATCAACGTTCAAGGACATTCCATTCTCTTTGCACCACGTTGCCACCCCTGTGAGGTCACTCTGCAAGCGGGCGCAGTCATTTAATGTTTCAATCCGCGCAAAAATCTTTAGGTCATCGGCATACAAGAGTCGCGGGCATGTTAACTTATTAACCAGGTCGTTGATAAAAACCAAAAACAATAATGGTCCAAGATGTGACCCTTGGGGGACACCAGATTTGACCGGAGCAGGTGCAGACTTAAACCCTTTGACACACACAAGTTGACTCCTGTTAGTGAGGTACGATTCTACCCAACGCAGCAGAGATCCGTGGATACCGAGAGCGTTTACCTTGCGACACAGAAGACCATGATCAACCTTATCGAACGCCTTTTTAAAATCTGTGTAAACAGAGTCCACTTGACCTCCCGTGTCGAAGACCTGACAGAGGTATGATTTGTACTCGAGCAAGTTACTCGTTGTGCTCCGGTTCTTAATAAACCCATGCTGATGTTGAGAGAGATGGGGCTTGAAGTGGTGATAAAGGTGATCATAAACAAGAGATTCAAACACTTTTCCGGGGCACGACAGCAAACTAATTGGCCGGTAGTTTCCGCAGTTAGAGCTGTCTCCAGATTTGTGTATAGGTACTATATGAGCCACTTTCCAGGTCGAGGGAAACACGCCAAGGGATAACGATTGGTTGTAAATCAGTGTAAGCGGATAGCACAACTCTCTGGAACAAAGCCTGTACAATTGAGGAGGGATTCCATCAGGTCCTGCCCCTTTGGAGGCATCAAGCAATTCCAATCTACCCAAGACTTCCTTAGCGCTCACTGAGACCGTGGCCAGACCGGAAAGGCAGTTATTTTGCTGAAGATAGTCGTCATTGACGTGATGGCATAGAGGCATAGGGTCATTAAAGACTGAGCCAAAATAGGATGAAAATAACTGGCATATACCATTACCGTCAGAGGATGATACTCCGTCTAAGGTCATAGTCTGAGGAATACTTCCATGATCTTTTTTATTTTTAACGTAGCTCCAGAAAGATTTGATATTAGTGTGCAAACAGTTCTCCGTTGAGGCAATAAAATTCTTGTAGCAAGAGCTTGTTAGCACTTTTGCCCTTTTTCTCAAAAGAGAAAAGGTATCGTAGTCCCTCGGGTTATGGAATCGCTTATATTTCTTGTGATACTTTTGTTTTTCTCTTAAACATTTAATCAGAGGGGGCGTAAACCAGGCAGGATATCTAAGGCTTCTAGGTTTCGTCATTGGAGTGTGAGTTACAATTAATTCATTAAGCAATACATAGAATTTGTTAACATTTGCGTCCAGATCATGGGAGTCTAGCTCAGCGTGCCAGTCTATTGAGCGGAGGTCTGCCTTCATGCCCTCATAATTACATTTGGCGAAGTTATAACGAGGAACGTGCCTAGGTTTCATACATTTAACTGTGCCCTCAATTTCCACCTCAACTACAAGTGGAGGATGATGTGTGTCAATTTTAGAGATAGCTTGATCAGCGTCCACTGCAAGAGTGCGCACTCTCGAGTTATTAGACAGTACTAGATCAAGAAAACGTCCGTTTGCGTTGGTGGTGAAGTTAGATTGTGAGAGTTTGCAGACTGTAATGGAATCAATAAGATATTGAGATTTGAAATCGTGGGACAAACTTGGTGTCAGATAAGGGCCAGTAGATGACCAAGACAAGTTGGGAGTGTTGAAATCTCCTATCACCAAAGAAAGATCGCAGGGGTCAGCCTCTAGTATTCTAGATTGCATATTACTGTAAAATTGGTTAAGTGTGTTTTTAGGAATGTCTGGGGGTAAGTAACATGTGCAAATGTTCACAGTGTGTTTATTACCATGCGATCCGACTTGAAGAGATACCCAGATGTCCTCAGCCTCGCAGTCCCAGCCAGATCTACGGATGACGTGTATATCCTTTTTAATAGCTATTACGACTCCACCTCCGTCCGATTTAGAGTTTGAGGATGATTCGCGATCACGTCTAAAGACACAGTAACGATCATCCAAGAATTCACCACTGTATATACTGTTGTTTAAATTTGTTTCGGTTAAGCATATAATATCATAATCATTCTGTAATATGTTCAAAAATACATTTGTAAGTTTAGATCTAATCCTATTTACGTTCTGGTAGTACAATGTTAGGTTAATTGCCATAAAAATTTGTTGATTTAATGATATGCGTATTAAATGTTATCAAGAGAGAAAGGAACAGTAGGTATACTATATGCCACCTATGATTTCCTTAACCTATCCAGAGTGAGAAGATCCTTAACGTAGACCGCACTGGAGCCGTCGTCCCTCCTGAGGTACACTCTATTGTATTTTACCCAGACATATTTATAGCCATGATCTTTGGCAAATTTTCGAGAGGTAGCAAAAAGCTCCCTACACTCAATAGACAGGTGTTCCGCAAGGTAGACAGTCATTCTTTCACCAGCGATGCCGAGGGTTGTCGTGCTTAGAGGGGATGATCGGTGACTTTTGTTATATCTTCTGTAGGCTGATAGAACCGCATCTCGGTGACGTTCGGACGGGAAGGTGACAAGAATATTACGAGGACGTGCAGACCCTGGGTTAAATTTTGCTACTCTTCTAATTGCACAGATGTCCGAGTCCTGCACGGGCACATTTATAGTGTCGCAGAGTTTCTTTACAATGGCCATCAAATCCTCATTGCGTTTATCCGGAACGGCCTGTATTTCCAGATTTCGACTGCGGGATACTTTTTCTATCGAGGTAATGCGACGTTCCATTGCGGACAGCTCAGACTGAACCTTTGCTTTTTCCATTTCTAATTTAGATATTACAGTGTTGGCCACTGTTAGGTCCCTTTTAAGGTCTTGCTGCTCATTAGCGAGGAAGTCTGTCGTTTGTGTAAATTCGGCCTTCAAGTTATCTGCGACAGATGTAATTTGGTTTTGAATCATCTTATTTATGGACGCGCGAAAGGAGTCAAACTTTGCATCCAGCTTGTCGTCTAGTTTAGCGTCTAGAAGGCACAAGAATTCCGCATATGTCATGCCATTTGACGAGGCGCCGGCCTGCGCCGCAGGTAACGGTTCAGTATTTACTATGCGGCGGTTCGAGGCAGTTGTGCTTTCATCGAGCAAAGACTCATCGCACGACATGGTTGATTCATTCAGTGGCTGTGAAAAGTGTTTCCCTACCGGCGTGTCGGGTCCCTTCCGGCGCGTAGTGTTCGCACAGCTAGGACAGTACCAATTGGCTGTTAAATCTTTTCTGTTTTGTGTGAAATAAGCAAATGACATATTTAAGCACTTGTAGTGATAAAGTCCTCGGCAGGGATTGCATTTAAGCAAGTCATCTTTAGATATAGCAGTGTTACATGCCCGGCAATTCATTGTGAAAGGTTAATGCAAGCGTAGCAAATCAGTTAAGCAATAAAAATATGCACAACAGGTGGATGGCGGCGACAGGTTGTCTAGTAGCAACGAACGGGTTTCCGTGTACGAATGAAAGCGGAGACTGCAGTTTGCTGTGGTGCGAGTGAGACGGCAAGCGTTGCGTGCACGCACTGACGGGTCGATGACCGCCGGCGATGACGTAGTCGTAGAACACAGCTGGTCGTTATGTGCGTTTGAAAAGTATGATTCGCAAGTTCACAATATCACTGATTTACACAAATACAGGAACGTTTCACGAAAAAGTAACTTCACTGACAGATAGTACACATTAAATGCTTCAAAATAGTATAAGTTTCCATGTTTAAGATTCACTTTTGTGCATGTTTATATGCGATAAATACGGAACAGCGCTCAAAAGATGTTTACGCGGCGCGGTACGATTTGAACACCCTAATCTCTACTATACTCCTTTAATCGTTTATCAAAGCGCGCCTCGCCAAAATTAGAGTCGAGAGCGGCGGTTTTATGCCGTCCATCGTTGATGTCGCCACTGTCGCCATTCAGTTTAGATCCTAGAATTATTATTCCGATAGGAATATTAATTTTATCGTTCGTAGTTCGTATTGCGATCCTCCGCCCGGTCGGATCTCTAGAATAGAAGTTTTAGGTGTTGCGGCAGCTACCTTTAAGTTTTTTCCCTTAAAATTAGTATCCCTAATGGTTTTTCCCATAAAATTATCACCTACCTCAAGAAATATTAAATATTATGCTTTTTCCTGATGTACACGACGAGTGATAATTAGCCGACTCACTTTGGAATCTAGTCTAGTATTCACTTCTTTCAAACCAAATAAGTATTAATTTTTTAACCGCTCATCAATAATCGTAATTGGTATGAATCTAGATTCCATTATCTTATTCTTATCTTTTATATAAATAAAAAGGCACTACTTTTAACTCGAGAACTGGTGGACCGATTTTCATGTTTTTTACAAGTCTGCTCCGAAAAGGTCAAAGGCCCCTCCTTTGACTTTGGGAGGGGGAAACGAAGTTCGCTCGAAGTCCGAGGCGGAAGGAATATTACCAATAATGAATAAAACAGTGTTAATATTAGTATTTATGACTTTATTCATTACGACAATGAAACTACAAAAGTTGCCTGCACTTCAAACAGCAATTTCCATATTATACCTCACAAACTGAAGCACATTAATCAATCACATAAAATATAAAAATTAACGATAAAACACCATTATAAGAGAATGACTAACATTACGCAAAATTACGAAAAACATAATAATAATAATTCTGAAAGCTATACTTTGCATCGCTATACATGATTCGTCTCGATCGTGATATTCTAAAAGGCTACACAATACCCAAGGCAAATTGGTCAGAGGATTTCACATCTTCACCGGGAAACAAGCTTGTAACTTACACCTAGGTCCTTACTCGTACCAGCGTAGTAACGCGTAAGCGGCAAGCGGCTCGCCCCGACAAGCAGATACACATCTCTTATATTATATACAATTATTATCATATCTCTGACGTAGAAACGGATCGACGCTAAACGAACGGCGAAAATATATTTTACCATACAGGGATACCCCCACCTCCCGCGCCCCGCGGCCCATCACAGAAGCGTCGTGTCCTACACCCACTCTACCTTTAAAAAAATATAAAACGCTATGAAGGCAGTTTATACGTTAATATTTATCGATTATTCGAGAGCCGATTTACGTTATACTGAGGCACTTCCGATGTTTACTATCTTTTTAATACATTTGAGATCATAAAAGGAAGTGATTACTTAAATTTAAACGTGTACAGACTAGATGAAGTGGCGTGTAACGGGCCGGCAATATATCTAGGCACGGGAGCACTTTCATTCACATGATCCTCATGTCCTGAGTTTAATTTGTATTGATACGTTTATTTATTTTTCAGGCTCTTTTCTTTCACTGTTTGTCGTTAAGTTAATGGTCAGTAATAAAATAATTGTCACTCCTACCGTGCTCAGACATCTTGTCAGCCCGCGCGTGGTAATTACAATGAGATCGCTATGGCACCTCTCACATTCTGAACAAAAGGTTCTGACTTGTATGGAAAATGTATAATGTCTTTGCTCTCACGCGTCATAAAGTCAAGTCGACCAAGCGAGATTTCCATTGCAAGAATGTGAGCGTTAGCCATACAACCGAGCGCAAGCGACGACGTGCGAAACAAACCTAGCCACAAACAGCCCGCGACACGACAGTCTTCCTAAACAACCGACAACGTTTTATAAACATATTAACATTACAATGGACAGTCAATAGCGAAACGGCGATCGATGAGCGATACGAACTCGAGACAAACTTAAATTTAGATTATAATTCCCTAAAATACTGTTGCGTATGATAAACATTAAAAATAATGATATAAGTCTATACCTAACGAGCGATAAACGTCGGGCCACTCCGTTCCGCCTCACCTGCGATTTAGATTCGCCGAGGGTTCCGTACTCGCAATTTTGAGCTAGCTTCTGCACGACCAAAAAAATATCGGGTCGGTTTCCAATTTACCAGGCAATTTTACGTACAGAACCCAATTCACCGACTCCAATAACTCTCAATGCTGTAAAACAACCGGACGGCGAATCCGGCGATGTTACAACACCGAAGGTCGGTTCACACACCGCGACTATGACATTCTTATATTTTTATTAAAATAGGCCATATCTTAAAAGTGTCAGCAATGTCGCCTTACCGGTGTAAAATTAACAATTAGTATCGAATTATGTCGTAAGCATGATCACGAGCACGAACAGACGAGATAAATAGCTCTCCGTCCTAGGCAATAGGGTCGCCATTTGAGTGTCGTGTTATTGAATGGGTCCGTGTCGAGGTAAATAGTGATCGAGTGAATTTGAAGCCTAATGCTTAGTACGGAGTGTCGATATTGTTGCGCTCGTTCGGTTCGCGTCGGGTGCGTGTATCACGTTATGGTCGGCGTGGCCGCGCGAAGCCCGACTTCGATATAAGCGCCCGACACTAGCTGCCGCCAATCACACGGACATACCACACTCTGCCAAACAACGATACGAACCCCGATACTTTAACGTTGATATTTTTAACGTAATTGGATCCTAATTTCGAGAAATAATCGTTGAAACCTTAAAATTTACTTCGAGGGTTATATTTACTAGTCATAATATTTATAAAAAGTAATATTTTCTGTCGACCAATTACGAAAAAAATATCTAGGTACTAGAATCGGGGCC
>OY757253.1:1525201-1555170 GCA_963584085.1 Pyrausta aurata | reverse complement strand
ACCCAACATAATGTAAATAATAAACAATCAGACAAATAGCTACTTTCGACAACATTAAGATTACCATATTACCTCGACCAAACACAAAGTTATCCTTTATACTCCACAGCAGCTTGGTTAAAACTACTCTACACATATAACTTACTTGTTGCCGAGGCGTAGCACAGGCAGGCTCTAAATAAGGTTTATATGTATACTCCAGCAATCATACTTTACCTACTGACTACACGTGAAACATTTGACTTAAGGTATTTTTCCACGGCATCGGACCGTTGTCATGACACGGCACGGGCACAAGCACGGGCTAGGAACGTGTCGAAACGAAACACATTGAACGAAAAGTAACAAGTTGCCCACTGAATCCATATACAACCCGTATGATGCCCGTACGTATGTAAAATGTTATTTGGTGGTAGTGAGCGAACCGCGATTCGTTTTATATTTTGTTGCAAGCTCTACCTAAAACCTGACCCAGAAGTGTCGTAATCAGCCCGACATCGAAAGTCTGTATCGGCAGAACCATCGATGCACAGACTTAGTAACGGCGACGCCTTTATAACGGTCATCATACGCGGTTACAACCCGGATGCTCTCCGGTCTAGCAACGTAGCGTGTCAGCACCGGCAAAATACGTTCCGTGCATGGCACGCAACGGTGTTGGTCGGTGACGGAACGGTCTAGTAGGCAAGGTGTCATAATTTTAAATATAAAGAAATATATTTTTTCCCGGCACGTTACTAGCACGGTCATGGTATGGTCCGTTGCAGCAGTAGTTACCAAAGGGAAATCGTCACCAGTATGTTCAAGACACCATTCCAGGTTTATGTTTAAATTAGTACAAGTAGTGCCTTCTCGGTAAAGCAAGTACTCTGGTCGCTACACATAATGTCTTGATTGCGTCATGAGTCCGTGCCGTTGGCCTGCATCTGATCTCTCACCTTTCATGTTGGATTACCATATCCTCGCCGAATTATGAGATTGTAGGAACAAACAATTTCTCGCGCCGACGGTCAATCTCACTTGAGATTTACCACCGTGCTCGGCTACGGCCAGGGAATGACATTAAGGTGTACACTCACGTAGTTGCGCAGTTTCTCCTTCTGTTCGGCCTCGAGCAGCAGGCGCCGCTCAGCAGCCTGCTGCAGCTTCTCTTGTATGGAGCTCTCGAGCGCCGTGAACTTTTCCTGGTTGCCCGCGCGCACCTTGCGCACTTGCTCCTCCTGCGATACAAATATAATTGACACGTAAGTTAATTCCATTAGACCAGACATAATATAAACAGAAGATGCAAAATATTGGTAACCCAAGGCAAATTCATTACGTAATATTGTCTCTGGGTATTATTTTCAAAAAATGCTGGCCTTTTCATATCTCTAAGCCAAGCCTTAATAAGTCGACAAACGTTTGCTATCTATCATAATAATACTTTATTTAGAATATGCATCTTAATATTTTATTCGATCTGTCCAAAGAACCTAAAACTACCTATGTTTACTAGCCGGTGGGAAATATCTACACAGGTATGTCATCAAAGGGACATGTTCGCTGGCAGGCTACGGTGTACTATGCTTCATAAATATGAATGGTTGGGCTTACAGCCGCGTGTCATTGAACCAAAAATAACATAGATTAATTACTGCTCATGATCCCAAGCCCCGCAACTTGACGACTTTCATTTTTTATCAAAGGTACCTATGAAAATTCTAAAATCGTTGCGAGATTAAGCGATTATTATTACACGTTAAATATTTTCCCAGATTTTTTATGCGCTTCATAAGACTGAAAGGAACATGGGGGTCGGCATTTCACAGGTTACGACATTGCTATAACATCAAGTAAAGTACGTTGTAGTTCTTTCAGGAAAAAATAAATAAAATATGCATGTACATTTTTTGAAATGTTGTCAATTGCTAATGCGCCTGGCAGCCATTTATTAATTATTATTTATTGTTATTTCTTTCGACATCTGCAACTTAACTAATATCTTTTTTTTAACTTATTTGATAACCGAGATGTTTTTAGTTGAAAAAGAGGTATCGAGGTTAATTATTTGACAGAGTTCCACTTAGCAACTTGCAAGTGTTACGCGGCTGGAAGAATCGAAAACGGTGGCAGTTTATTGAAACAACAGCAAAACGTACGTGTTCCCGGAGACGCTCGAGCATCTTCTTGAGGTTCTCGTCGCGCTTGTCGGCGGCGGTGGCCATCTTGTCCTCGATCGCCTTGTACACCTCGGCCGTCTGCTGCTCCAGGGTCAATCTGCAAACGGTTTGGAGCTTTTGTCAAGGATCCGTCACGCAAGGAATCTAGATTGCGCCATAAACAATAGGACTGATAAAGATACATACAGGTAAAAATAAGAGAAATATAAAGCGAGGGGAGTGCAATGTCTCTTGCTGTCTGAGCATGCGACATATAGAGCGGTCTGAATAGAGTGCAGAGCACTTTCTCTGTAAAAAATTGACTCATCTACGCTTGATTTGAGACAAGAATAGAAAACAAGTTCAAACGACAGCCGGCTTCGGACTACTCGATGACACATACATAATCCAGTTGATTGGCATCTTTGGCATCCTCCTGGTAGAAAGGGTAGCGTATCGATTCGAGGATAGAAACATATGGACGTGGAGCACCAACAGAGTGCCTCGCTCTTAGCGTCCAGCGCCTCCTTGTGTTCGCTATGAAGCTATTCGTGCAACAGAGCACACCACTGATCTGGTTATCTCGACGCCATCTTAGCGTCCAGCGCCTCCTTGAGTTCGCTATGGAGCTATTCGTGCAACAGAGTAAACCACTGCCCTGGTCGTTTCTACGACATCTTAGCATCCAGCGCCTCCTTGAGTTCGCTATGAAGCGTTCGTGCTACAGAGCAAACCACTGACTTAGTCTTCTTGACGCCATCTTCGCGTCCAGCGCCTCTTTGAGTTCGCTATGGAGCTATTCGTGCAACAGAGTAGACCACTGACCTGGTCATCTTGACGCCATTTTCGCGTCCAGCGCCTCTTTGAGTTCGCTATGGAGCTATTCGTGCAACAGAGTAGACCACTGACCTGGTCTTCTCGACGCCCTCGAGGTGGTCCTTGAGCCGCGCGCGCAGCTCGTTGATGTACGCCTCGCGCTTCTCCTCGTGCGTCTCCATCTTGGCGTCCAGCGCCTCCTTCGTGTTCACGATGAAGCTGTTCGTCTGCTCCATGCGGATGCGCGACGCCTCCTCGATTTTGGCCATCTTTTGCGCGATCGCCGCCATCTTGCTTGCTTCCAAACTCTGGAAGGGGGATGTTAGAGATGAGATTATAATAGTGAAGGGGGTAAGGTGAGTTTACAATGAAGAATGACAAGTTAAGAGCTTTTTCACTAATGATAATATCAATAAGATTATTTTACAGCCGGCAGATCCACCAGGATCAAATATTAGTAATAGTCATCATCATCAAAGGATCTTTACCAATACTCTATAGAAATTGGACCCACTTTTGCGTCGGCGTGAGTCTTTACAAAATGTTCGCATAAAATATATAATTATAAATATTTGAAAAAAGACTTTTTTTTATAAATAGGGGTTTACGGGGAAGTCAATGGCAGATTAGGCATAAACCTCATAGCTACAAATTAGACAACATCTGATATCATATTTGGGAAAAACCATCTCTCCTCGTACGCCAGGGGTTCTACGAGATCACCTTTGTTTGAGTAATCTTGGTTAACAGATGTCAGCTACTTACACGTCTCCTCTCCTCGGCCGCCTTGAGTTTCTCCTGGATCTCCTCTACCGAGGGCGTTTTCTCCGGCGAGTCGGCGCGGCGCGGCGCGGGCACCCCCACCGGCTCCGCCAGGATCACCTCGTACGCCAGCCCGCCCTTTGACATCTCCTGGCAGCGGATTTCAGTGGCTGTTAACAAATATAAATAAAATAAATAAATATAAATATGCGCCAGACAACACACCAATTGTCTTGGTTTCGAACTAAGGAAATTTCTTCCGTGTGTTACGAAGTACCAGACAACGATAATGACGGGGGCGTCTCCCATAAATACTTAAATACATAAAAAACATCCATGACTTATGTTCGTGCTCATCACACAATGATTTGCCCCTTGCGGGATTCGAACCCGCGACGCCAGCATAGTAGTCAAGAGCGCTAACCACTACACCAAACGCGTCGTCACCAAATGTGAGTTTGAAGTTAGATTTGCACTGAGGATGTTAGTTAGTTTGGCTGGGGTGATTTTCGCACTTAGCCTCACGATCGATTGGGTCATTGTACGTATGCACTGAGGATGTTTATTAATATATGAGTAAACAAAGAAATTATTGATTGCCATCACGCTATAACATATTCTGCGCACACAGCTAAGGATTTGTGTTACTAGTAGCTTTTTTGGCTAAATTAATGTCAGTTTTGAAACCTTAAGTATGTGTGTATGTTAATTCTTGTTAGGTTAAATTTAAAAAGTCTGAAGTAACCAAACAGAAAAAAAGGTAAGTGATAAATTGAGGACAACGGCTAGATAAATAGGTAGATACGAGAGACGACTGTCAGTCTATTTCTAATTATCATGTGTCGGAGATTTCTTAAGCTTACCAAAATTAACATGAAATAAGTTGCAATCATAATACACACACAACAAGCCATAAAAAGGTGGTGAAGATGACAAAAAAATAATAATGTGGCAACTAATTAAGCACATTATTGATGAACACTTTCATGAGCACAAGCGCTTGTAACTAGAGAAAGTTCGATAGAAATAATGACGTACCCATGAGAGACTCCATTACTGTTGTTTATTATGATTAAGGATACGCTCGCGACTAAAAATGATTACAGTTTGCTGGTAATTTTATCGCTAAAGTTTGATGACTCATCAAGACGAGTAAAGCAAGAGGATTACTTTATCTAATCTGTATCTCGCTGGGAGGACGCGTATAAAATGTCCTTTTATTATCCTTTCATGAGACATAAATAAATCGTAGACGTAAAATAACAATTATTTTCTTTGTCCTTACGATTACTAACTACGGAACGAATCATAGAATGAGACAAAGGAATTGAACCATTCTGTTCTGTTATGTACCTTATTCCTAATAATAAATGGTTTAAGGACGAGGTTAGCCATTCGACTGTATGTTTTTAGACCACAAACAGACCTAGGTACTAACTAGGTAGGTACATAAGAAGGGCCATATTTTATCTTTACCTCTAATTCACCTAATAATCTATGCTGAAAGTTTCAATTTATTTTTCAAGCATGTTTCTATGAACTTTATTTTTTTTTTTAAATATTCCCTTCAATACGGTAAAATCATGTTCCCCCGTTAAAAATGAAGCGCTTGTATGACTCATTAGAGCTATTGCTTTGGGAGCTATTTAATTAAAGTGTTAATAGTAAATGCTATTCACGAACACCAGCTAAATCCACAAGCGTGTAAACAATTACGCCGTCAGCCCAAGTACACTTAAGCGTTGTTTAATTAACCCTAGTCTCAATTTAGTTGGTGAAATTTTAATTTCGAAACGCAACAGGGGTCCTGAGGCGTCCGAATTCCTGCATTATTCAAGGTCGGGCGTTAAACTTGCGAGGAAGGAATCCTTTGTTTAATTATAGGAGGGAGGACCCAAAACACCTCCCTGGGGGATGACTCATGCGAATATTGCTTTCGCTACCGCGTTTCTGGTACTGCACGAGTGAGTCAACGCGCGCTGAATTATTAAGTTGATCCAATGTGGTGAAAGCTGTGAATTTCAGTGCATTTACTAAAAGCATACTTATCTTAAACATATCTTTAAGAATATTTAGTAGGGCTGAACAAGTTCTGTTAACATTACCTTTTGAACATTTGTAGTATTGATATTGACATCTACATTAACTTAATAAAACATCATTTCGCAGTTTAGTATGTATATGAGAATGAAGTCCGATTGAAATAGTTAAAATAAATGTAAGCAAATGCTTTTGATTAATGGAACAGTAAAAGTATGAGTGCAGTTACATTGGTCGGGCACCAGGTGTTTTATGTCCGTGAATTTTATATGCACCCCAATGAACATCGAACCCAATTTCCAGTTCTTGAGGACCCGACGAGGGTGGTAGTATGTGTCTTGTATTTGCGATAACTCCCCTGATGTAATATTATAGCTCTCTTTTAAAATACGAGCATTGTTTTTAAACAAGATAACTATCTTATTTGCAGATCTGTGAAAGCTTTCATTATTTTTTATAGTTATTTAGTTAATCAATGAAATGATTCAGACTAAAGTAGTTTTTAAAATACCCTTTTAATTAATTGTGTGGAACCGCATCAGATCTATAGGTACACAAATATTAATAATTCTAAATAGGTATCCTATAAATGCACCAAGATAACGCTTAACATTTATCGGACGTAATCGAAGTTGTTAGTTCATTAAACAGAATACCACAGAATGTTTGTCCTAATTGCGGTTCACACATAAATAAAACGTAACATGAAGTATCGATCACAGCTTGCGCTAGCACTGGCTGAAGTTATTATGGCCATGGTCGCATGTTACTGTAATGACAAAGCAACACGGACAGTAACCATAGTTCCTATAAACCTTCCAAAAATGGCCATCGTTCGTTAGTACTTGTTCAAAACTTTTATGGTGGTCGAGAACGTGACACAACGAAACACAAATAAGTGTGTGCAAAGCTTATTAACAACGTGCTGAAATAGGCAGTAATACTGGTACACAGTACAGTTAATGTATTAACCAAAGCCTTAAAGAAATTAAACTGCGGATAAATAAATGCTGGCAGGTTTGTAAGATGCAGCAGAAACAAAATGAACGTAACCATCATCATTCATCAAATGATAATGCTGTTTAACCACACACTCACTTATGAATTTGACTTTCTTGGGCTGCTTAGTCCTAGGTTTGCCGACTGGTTTCTTGACTGGCGCCGACCTCCGGTGCGCTAAACAGAAATGGACAGTCAGAAGAGCCCACCCCCGACACCCTTGATGCCACTTACCCGGAGACAAAACCATTATCTTTAAAAACCCACACTTTAAAGCTTAATTAGAACTTGGGGAACGTGTCTTCCGCCTCTTTATTGGTATAACGATATTGTCTTGAATTTTGCCAATGTTTGAGATTTAGCTGAGATAAGAAAATCAAGTTTATAAAAAAAGTCGTTCATTAATGTTATGGCTTGGCCATCTTGAAAATAACATAAATTGGACTAAATGTTCTCAAATTTCAAAAAGTTATTGTTTTCAAATTCAACAGCTTCATGTTACGCAGTCGATTCTAAAAGGTTACATGAAGAACAGCATTATTTTGTTACCAATATTGATCAGTATGATCTTGTTTGTATACTATAATGGTCAAATGTACAAACTTCATACTATTTCATTTTTCCTTCCTAATGCTTGTAGGTGAACATTATAAAATGCGACCGAGACCTCAATAGGCGCGTCCCAAACACAAACATCTTCAACCCCAAAGTCAATATTGCCACAATCGTTGGGACGAGGACAATCGAAAAACGATTACAAGCAGCCAATTTGGGCAAGTAATGTTTATTTGAAGAGCGTTCAGTTCAGACGCAGCTAATGAATCAACAATCGATCCTTGCGTGACTGCCTCGTATCGATTCGGACTCGTAGAATATCAAGTCGATTCAGAATTGTCGCATTCGCTGCTGCTACGTCCTACGTATTACAGGTGTCAATAAAACTAACCACCAAACAACGATAACGATCATTATACCGAAATAGCTGATGACTATAATGAATACAGAACAGAATACAGACGGCAATAAAGCTGGACTTCAACACAAATTGGAATCCACCACAATATAAAATCAAATAAAGGAAGGGATAGAATTTACAGATCTATTTAGATTAGAAAGGGAATACAAATGTAGCTGAAAAATACAGTTCGGAGAGGTCCTTGCTTAGTATTTCGAGTTCGACTTAAGTTGAACAGTACGTACAGCTCCGATGGGGTAATAGTTGGGAGGTAATAAGGGGACGGCACGACAGCGCGAGATGAGAGACCGATACGTGAGGGGAATGGCGAAGTGTCGAGGAAATTTCCCGCAAATACGGATAATCCCTCACGGCAAGGCTAAGCCCCAGTTTACACGGCAGACGATGCGGAGACAACACCGCTATAGAATCCCTGAACAATAAACGAACGATGTAGGTACCGCAAAAGTTTCGTCTTAAGAGATTTGCAACGTCTCTGATGATCACTAACGTCATAAAATGGTATCCTAAACTTGAAACTCTTTCAATCTCTTACTCTATCTGTAGACTTGGAACAAAATTAGAAACAATTCTTATGTGATAAACACAAAACAATAATACAGAATTTCGGGGCGAAAGAGCAAACAAACAAAACAAAGCTGTAAATCGAATATGAATGTTTGAAAAGGCCGTTTTAGTTGAAAGTGCGATTGCAGTACCATTGGCGCCGCACGATACTACAACATGAAAAACTGATAAAATATTTAAAACCCAGGCTTTAAACTCGCGAGGGGAGCGCAGACAGAAAATTTACTACCACTGGGAATACAAACGCAAACATAAGTATGCTTTAAACAGAGTTAAGTGATACCTAGGTGATGCAAAAACAGAGTACATTTTAGCGTCAAGTGTGGAATCCTACATAGAACATAAAACCAGAAGTCCTCATTAGTGAAATGAGGTTTTGCAATATAAAGTTTTTAATTTAAGTTGCAAGGGGAATTTTATTTAAAAGCTATTCCAGAGACGGCGCGTTAGGAACGCGATAAAAGTTAAGATATCCCAACTGTGAATATTATGGTGGAAATTCTTGTAGCTAACTAAGTTCCATCGTTAAAGAGTTACGACTTAAGTTACGTGAAATCATGCGAAACACGCGAACTTTGTACGGACCCGCAATGCATCACACGGACGCGGCGCCGCCTTCGAAGAAAATGCAGTCTGAAGACGGGTATTCATTACCAACAACTCCAATATAACACAAAATGAAACACGCCTAAGCCCCCCTAATACATACATTTAAAAAGGTAAACCCTGTTTCATGCGGAAGCCATCTCTGACCCTTATGGTTGGTAATGACCATGCAAAACACTCATAACGGTTTGCCAACAGGGAATACAAAGAGATGAATGATCCTCCTGTCGCCCTCCGAATTAAAAGGGTTCTGAACTCGTTGAGCCAATTATATCCGAGTGTCATAATCGCCCCCAAACAATTATGTAATCTAAGTCCCCTCATCTCCTCACAAATGGTGTGTTGACAAATTCAATCTAAATACAATTGAAGGAAGGTTCTGCGTGGCTTAGTAACACTCATTACATAGCATAATTTGTGATTAATGAAACTGAAACAGGCTCTATTTGTATTTGCTTACAACTGTAGACTAATTGAGCTATGATACTCTTATTAAAGAACTGGTAAACTAACTTAAGTGTGATTATGATTAACAAAACGAAGAATTCAGGAATGAAGATTCAGAAAATATTGTCACAATACTTCGAGTATTTATAGTTGACACAGGAAATAAAGAAGTCTAAGAAGACATTGTAAATTCTTGGAAAGTAATAGATCACTTCGGCGATACCATTAGTTACAAAGGTAAAATATTATATTTCAAAGCCTCGAGACAGAGTTATAAGCCAGAATTTTTAACAACGTACTATAAATACAAACTGATTATGTAAAACAGCTTTTGAGTGATTTTGTCGTGTTCGCGTGTCTCGGTCTAATAAGAAAGTACATTATGCAAAATATCTTAACAATAAATAAGATTCAATTTTAGAATACAAAAATAGTTGGTAGTAATGCCTCCTGAATACATTACATAATTTTAGAAAATGTTCAGACGTAATCCTACGAAAGCATTCTGATAAGTCGTAAGCACAGATGTTTAGTGCTCAAAATGGACGAGTGTGGTGTTACGATCTCACAAAATGGTGGACCTCATGCAGTTTTATGTGTAATCAATATTTTCAGCCAACTGGCCAACGCCACACCTGTGCAAAAATAGATTAAGCATGGAAGAACATTCAGAGAAAGATTACCATCAGCTGTAACAGCATGATGCCCTCTTGATGTACCGGGTATCCATCTGATAAAACTCCCAAAGGGGTTTGTTATGCAGGCCATGCATGTTGTACACATTTTCAGAAATATTAAAAAAACAGAAGTTTTTCAAGATCAAGCTGTAAGACGCTTTGATCTCTAACCAAAACCAACAAAAATGATGGCAAATATCGCTATCATTGGTGCTTTTCCTATATTTGTAGCCATAAACTCAATTCTGGAAGTAGCAAAAACTATTAAATCAGTTAAAAAAGTTATACAAGTATGAGTAACAGTCGTTGACAGGTATTACGCCACGCCGCGGCGCCGGCCGGCTTGCGCATCGCACCGGCCGGCTTTTCCAGGTCTTTCAACGATATCACCAAAACATGGACATCTGGATACTACAATGCAATGTCATGACGTCATCACACCAGCCAACAATATCATATAAATCATACCAACGACCTTCACCAGATGATTGTGATATGACCTAACCTTATTGCACCACCGCGATTAACAGAAACACTAAGCATATAGAGCTGATAAAAAAACGGAAGAGCTCTGTAATTCAGGGGAAGTATTAGGCGTAAAGTAAGATATGGTGGTTTGTCTCTGTAGATTGAGTGGCATCGGCGTCGAAGGTTAGATGGTATTCCAACGATAATTCTAAGGTTCCACCTGCTGGCAGCACGGGCGCCCGGCATGAGTGGCAGAAACACTGCATCACCGAGTCCCTGACGAGTCCTATCAGCATGATGACAGATTCAAATTGACTATCTAACGAAAATACGGAGTTTCGTCGCGGCGCCGGCGAACTGCGCGACTCTCGCCCGGAAACTGAACCACGCTGGGGGGAGGGTAGCCGGTCGATAGCCGCACCCCGCGCCCCGCGGCCCCCGCCCTGCGGACCCACCCCGCAGCCACCCCTGTGCGCTACCGTCCCTAACTTGATAACCCGCACAAGAAAATAAGCCCACCAAATGGGAAAATAATGTCACCCGCGACATCTATTACGTTATGTGAAATACCCTTAAAGAGTTTGTGTTGTGTTATGGCTAAAAATATCCCTTTACCATATCTGGGTTTACACATGACAGGACTGCTACGTGAATGTAATGACTAAGGACCTTGAAGAGACAGTATTAGCACAGAGAGAAAAGGGGAAAATGAAGATTGAAGTGTTAATGGAATACAGGTGTTGCGGAGACTGTAGAGTCTCACCTAGCAACTAGGGGGCCTAGGGTCGGGGAAGACAAACTAATTTAAGAGCCGCCCAGACTTGTGCGGGTCTCGGCGGGCTTCTCGCTCATAAAAACGCCGAGCTGAGGGGAGGGCAGGGAGGACGCGGGGAGGCACCATGCGGAGGTTCCACCGCCGTCTCGGCGCCACCACCCGCAGCCAATTAACAACCGGCAACGCCACGCTGAATTTGTTTCGCCACTTGAATTGCTTCCGATTGATTTCCTATTCTCTAATCTCGACGATGGACTCGCTAACACCTTTCGGTTATGCAAATCGAAGAAAAAAGGAAACAAAAATTTGTGCTTTCGCCAGTGACTTGGAAGTTGGAAGTGAGAGCATAAATATTTTTTTTGAGTTTGTTATTTTATTTCAAGTGGATCAAGTGGATGGTTGGTTTTGCTGATGCTAGTTCTATGGATCAAGTAAAAGGGTGAAAAACTGCATGTGTAGTAAATCTATAGACTGCAGTGGTCATGGTGCCGTAACCCCGTGCACCGGTAACACCGACGGCCGTGGTGCGCCGGATCGATCCCGGCCAACAACCCCGAGAACTCGTCCCCCTGCGGTAATAACCGGGAATTCCAGGAGTAAGCCACAATCAGCCAGTGCATACGCACTGACAGGCATGGAAATACCGGCATGCGGCGTCCGCCTGGCTGCCGGCACGGTTTTGTAATTTGAAACGTATTTGTCCAACGGGCAATTAGTACTAACTTTGTAAAAGGTTCGTTCAATATAACATAACTTCGATGAGATTTCAAAACACATTCTAAATAACGTCCCCTCGGACGTCTACACTTCACAGATCATAATTATCAAATTCAAATTCGTTTATTGCCATTAAGTGTACAATAAATAGGTCTTAAAAATAAGTTTTGAACTTAATACTTAATGACCCTGCTGGGTATTGCAATATTTATCTTAAAAACTAAGTGAGTAGATAAACTAAGTAAATTACGTTTACTTACAGTTAGTTATCAGCGCAGTGATAAATTAGTTTACTCAAATAAAGTTATTATATAACTTCAGAAGAACTAATAAAAGTTTCGTAGGCCCAGTGGCATTCTAATCCATAAATCGATTGTGTACAAAGAATAGACATAAATTTTTGTAACATAAACAATATTAAATTACAAAACAAAGTTGTTCCTGCTAAAATTATTTTGAGAAACAAAGTTTCATTTAGCCGTCAGAATGGCGCCCAACGTGGGGCAAGATTAATAATTCTTACTTAGCCGCTTATTATATTTGGTTCGTAGTCAGAGGCACATTAACAAGCGCAGCGAGGACATCAAATAAATTGCTTTTGAATTCGAATCATATTAATAGTATTATGAACGTTTGTCGCGATGTGTATGAGTAAGCTGGATCTGGTTTGCTATCTGAAGAAGAGACAATTGGACGTAGTTAAACGAAAAGGATCCAATCCACAACATTGTCAAAAATGACTTAAGTATACCAAACCGATGCTAAATATCGATATTATCGGTCAGTAAAAAAGACCCACGTCAAAATAGCTGTTTTCCATTAAATTTGAACATCGGAACCAACCCACATGTATAGCCGCTTAAGTATATTTTTTCACTTAAAACGATCCAACTGTCGTGGTTCTTACCCCGTGTTAGAAACTTAATCAGTAAAACGATCCAAATAGGATGGATCCTTTTTGCGTAATTTGAATATCAACATCAATTACGCGTCAATGAAAACGCAAAAACGATCCACTCGTCTTGGATTTTTTTGCTGAATTGTTTATTTTATAATTTAAGTAATTAAACGATCCAGAAAGCTTGGATGGCTTTCAATAAATGCATTTTTACATTATATTCTAACAAATCTGTCAACAAAAACGACCTAAGTTCTTGGATTTTACATACTGATTTTATTTCATTTAAAATTAGACGTAGTTACATGAAAAGGATCCAATCCACATCAAGTCATTTTCGAGATTATAATTTTTGACATTTGAAATTTATGACGTATTTCTTATTATTAGGTATTACTTATAAAATAAGTTGTCAGTATGTTGTTAACGTGAATTGTTTTTATTGATTGTAGTAAAATCAAACACAATATTTTATTTTAGGAGATATTTGTAAAAATATACATTTGGATGCTTTTCGCTAAATAACAGTTTATATTGTGCACGCTCTAGACTTATTTTATTAAAAAGGCCCATGTAAAAATATTTATTAATAATATTTTATTTTTCAATAAAACGTCAACAATAACATATTTTACACGCCATTCTGAATATTAAAATAGAAAAAGCAATTTAATGCTACAGTGTAAATCTTTATAATATTCCGTTTCTTTTAAAATTACAAAATTAAAACTATATGCGTTTATTATTCAAACATTAATCACATTTTGATGAATTCGAACAGCCGGCAGTACATTATGCGCTCTTTCCTACTTGCAAAACACAAAACATGATTATTTGAAGAATTACTGAAGTTGTTTTAAAGTTATTTAATAAACTTTAAAACGACTTCAGTAAAATCAATAAAAAAAGGGGCCATAGTAATCTTATGAGTTAACAATCCTTTTAGTCATCCATCACCCTCCTCATGGATGAAATCAAGATCTCCATCGTAGCCATCTATGTCCTATTTATGATGTTAGAACTTCATTTTAGAGACTTATAAAAGTCTTGACAATGTATAAGTATCCTTTCATGATATCTCAGCATTGTTTCTATTTTTGAAAAATCTTTATCATTCGGTAAGAATGTGTCCCGATTCCAAATATTTAAAAAATATTGTCTATAGCGGGGGATGGGAATTCAAGACCGCTTTAAGCTTCAATACTATAACTATTATTTACGTTAGAGACTATAATCTAAACAATGCTAAAATACCCTTAAAGGATTAACACAGTTAAAGAATATATTAATATTATTAATTGCAAAAAACAAGGTCCATTACAAGTTTACACAACACTAACAAAGAATACAGTAAATATAAACCTTTTTGAATCCAATGAAAAAGTTCATGGGCTAAAGACAAAGGTGATTTTAATAGATAAGGACGATAAGTTTCATGTTGACACGAGAGCCGATTCTAATAATTTCAATCAACTTAATATTGAAAAAAGTTAAAAGGTAAGTCCATGGATATCAGTGAGTAAGACCTTGTTTATTGTGGTGTAATCCCTAAACCCTAGTTGTCTTAGTAGTGTCCTATGTTCAATTTGATCCTAAAAGGTTGTCAAGACTTTACAAGTATCTAAAGGGTAGTTCTAACATCATAGAAGACATAGATGGCTACAAAGGAGATCTTGATTTTATCCCCGAGGAGGATGATGACTAAAAGGCTTGTTAACTCATAAGATTACTATACTCCGTTTTTTTAAATTGATTTAAAATTTAAAAATTTTAGCAAATTTAGCTTCAGTATTTCTTTAAATAATCATGTTTTGTGTTTTACAAGTAGGAAAGAATGCATACTGTACTGCCAACTGTTCAAATTCATTGAAATACGATTAATGTTCTTATAATAAACGCATATGATTTTAATTTAAGTCATTTCTAAAAGAAACGGAATATATGAAGATTTATATTATTGCATCAAAGTACTTTATGTACTTTAATTTTAATTATTAGAATGGCGTGTAGAATGTATGATTGTTTTTTTTAATAAAATTAATTTAATAATAATAAAAATTGTATTTTTATTAATAAACAAATAATAATTAATAAATATTTTTTACATGGGTCTTTTTAATGAATTAAGTCTTGAGCGTGCACAATATAAACTGTTATTTAGCGAAAAGGATCCAAATGCATATCTTTACAAATATCTCCTAAAATACAATATTGTGGTTGATTGTACTATTATCAATAAAAATAATTATAATAATACACGTTAACAACATACTGACAACTTATTTTATAATTAATAACAATGAAGAAATACGTCATAAACTTCAAATGTCAATATCTCGAAAATGACTTTATGTGGATTGGATCCTTTTCGTTTAACTACGTCCAATTATAGATAAAATATGAATGTAGTAAGTAAGATAACTACATACTTTTTTATGAATAGGTCTGTAAGATGATCCTAGGACCATATTTTCTACATTGAAATGGTAATTGCTCCGCTCCTTGGCGTAGAGCAAGAATGTTAATCTAGTTTCCATGTTCTCTAGTTTAAAGGAAATCGGCGCAGTCTCAAGTTAAATTCTTGTCGGAATGTAGCCGTATAAGATTGTAGAGTTCTTGAAGTCACTGCAGTAGGACAAACATCTCGGTTACTGCCATTAAAGTATTTCTTGAGCTACATACTTCTATTTCGTTGAAGATATAACTAATAGTTTCTATTTTTAAATAAAATAAACCAGGAATCAAAATTATCCTAATAGATTCGTCACAAATAGCTGATGTTCAATCATCTCTCTTCGGTAGTATGGGAAGTAATGAAAAACGGGACTGTCCCATTAAAGCCGGTTGCTCATGGTCCTTCGTCTCGTTCGAGAGGCAACAAGTTGAGTCACGTGCGTCGGGATACGACGAGAATATAATTTGGTGGCAGCGGCGCGCGTCCGCCTGCGACGGAGCCGTATCGATTTTGCCTTGTTTCAGGCTTTGTTTTAACATCAACTGGGTATTCTGACACCGGCTTGATACGCCCCACATGATCTGTCTACATGATATTACCGGTGGTACTTTTTTCTGCAAGTTTGAACTCCGATTTCTAGATATCGAGGGTCATGTTTTACACGCGATTGTGATTGATCGTCTTTCGCAAAACAGAAGGTCTCGTTATTTAACTCGTCAAGTATGCGTAAACGAGACACAATAAAAATTCCATTGTTATGCGACTCTCGGCATTCGCTTGATACCTGACTGATTACTTTGTGTAATAAGTGTATCAATGTGATATGTCGTTCAAATATTTTCAAATTGATTAGATTTATTAACTTCGTCAATGGAGGGGGGGGGGGGGGAGTCTGATTACATCGTCAAAGTCATTAGGTCATGAAGCTATTAGATCCTATCAGTCGATCAGTGTAACAGAGATCGATAAAATAGCAGACAAGTCGACCCCAACCCTCGATTTAGCCTAATGTCATAAATATTTGCAATGCGTATCGTTTTCCTTATTATACTGTCTGTATATATCCCATTAATTGATCTATATTTATTATTATTATTCATTTATTGCAAAAAATACACAGTAGATAGATAATTAATTACAAAATTAAGATCGCTTACTACATGTGCACACCCGGTTAGGGTACAGCAAGATGAAACTTATTTAAAGGTAATATAATT
The DNA here is from genome assembly GCA_963584085.1 of Pyrausta aurata. Lineage (NCBI taxonomy): Eukaryota > Metazoa > Arthropoda > Insecta > Lepidoptera > Crambidae > Pyrausta > Pyrausta aurata. The sequence continues at coordinate 1,538,609 of OY757253.1, read as the reverse complement.
TGTGGAACAGATGGTCCTTAAACAATATAACTGCTATATACATTTAGAATCAAATAACATATAACTGTAATAATATTGCACTTATAGCATACAATTAATAAGTTATTAATTAAAATTGTGTAATTTAAACTTATATAATAAAACTCCTTACAAATATATCTGACTAGTTAATCAAATACTATAATAATTTATCCTCCATAAAATCCTTAATGTTATAATAACTTTTATTTATTAGTGTTCTTGAGCTGATTTTTAAGGCTCTGTATGAGTTTTTAACTTGCTATATTAGTGGCCAATTTAGCGAGCCAGGTATTTCAGTGCTCCTTTCATATATCTTCAAATGAAGAAAAACCTTACATGGATTTATTTTTATTACCGATCATCAGAAACTTTTTTGATGAAATTTCGTACTTCCATTGGTAAATGTATTAACAGCACAAAATTAGGCTCTCGATGAATTTATGATCAAGAGGCGTCGTGATTATGTTTTAATTATGAACGTCACGTTCGGGGATGGGTAATCAGAGTTCAAAAGTCAGGGCATTTATACTGACAAGGGATATAAATTATTCACAAGAGATTCGACCCTAATATACTAAAAAATATATTTGAGAGAGTGAAAAACTATTTCATAACGGAAAATTATAATAGAGTTAGTTAAAGGCATGCGGCCGGATAGCGTAAGATACGGGGTTCGATTCCTCAACTGACACAGTTGTTTTTTATGTATTAGTTTAGTTAGTAAAAGTTATGGATTTTATGAATCTAGAAGCAAAATAGCAACTTTAGTGGCCAAAGCAACAAGATTGCAAAAACACATTTCTATCGTGATTCGTGACTCATGTCAGTCATCAAAGAACCATCCTCCCAAATCTTCGTAGTAAAATATACGTAAGTTATCCAAATTCCAAATTACACAGAATGCGAAGAGAGCTGCGTCGTTGGACGTCGCCATATGGCTATTACGAACTAAGCACCTCTGGACGGATCCGAATCGTCCCAACCGGGTCCGGTGAACTTGGAACAAACTTGCCGAGTGAAACTTCTGCGCGATTATTAAACGTTATGCTCTATCGGGGACATTGCGGATATTGGTTCAACACGTAACTCTCTGACACATTGCTTTGCGTTCAAACTTAGGAAGGACACACCACACATTGACGATTGGATTATAAAGAAACCAAAAGACTAGTATTTCCAAGTTTTAGAAAAGCTAATAATAGTAATTCCGACTCGAAGAACCAAAATTTATTAAAGCTTATAATATTTTAAATAAATATTCGTCAGACAAACAGATAGAAGTATAACCCATAAAAAATCAAGTGCTATTTGAACCAGCACTCGTAGGCGGGGTCCATCAATTGATATCGCATTTGATATCGAGCAGGCTCGGCGAGGGTGGCATTATAATGACCCTGGGTTTGCTGTAACAACATCTTTATACAACCCACTCGCCGCACGGTTTTGATTTATTATGATGGATTCAGGACACCCTCGAAACAAGATTTGTGAGTCTTGCCTTTTAAAAAGTTGTCCGTTGGTTGACCTTATCTATGTTATTATTTCTATTCAGCAAATTGTTGAGATTGAGAGGCACCTACAGATATATTTTTAATGTATTAAAGCAAGAAAAGAAAAAAGCCAAGACTGGCTAATAATATAGCGTACAATACTGACGCAAGTAGATAGAGCTCGTACCCATGTACTTATGGACGGGAAAAGCTTTCAAAATTGAAATTCGCACCTCATCTCGGCTAATGATATTACGCGAGGACATGCGTGACGCTATAGATGGTTAGATACAAATCACATTACGTTGAAGCTAGGCTGCACGGACATAAAAGAGTAAGCCCGTGCCACAACCGCTGCCTGCGGCGGCTATAAAACGAGTGCCACACGCACACCCCGATCGATCAAGGCCAGACGCCAACGTTGGCTCCAATGTCTTTTTTACCACATGTGTATATCCATGCGAACATCACAAAGAGCAAATAAAAGGAAACGCGAACAACGGGGTTGTTAACTTCCTACTTGTTCGTACTTTTCAAGGTGCGGGTTGCATGAAAACGCATTGGTTACTTCGGAGTTTGGAGGGTTCGTGCGAATCAATAATTTAACTGTACAATTACTTTGATAATACCTATTGTCTGATATATGAATCATTGAAAGTTATATTAACAAAAGCATATTTATGTCTATTGTGTACTTATTTTTGAAACCTAGTTACAATCAAATATCCCAATAGATTTATCTGTAAAATAAAATATGCATGCTCACAGTAATGTATGCGGAAGGCATACAATACAACACAGCTGAGACGATCTTTATTTACTGGATGGCAATGAAAAGAGCCAACGAACTTTATCAGAATGAAGAGATAGTGCTTTTATGTGTCTTCCGAGAAAGCAAATATGGAATCGAGACCATTCGTTAGCTGGATATGTGCGTAGTTGCAATGAAGCTGGCTACTCTCCAAGATCTTGGAATCAAGTAAAGAATCCTTGCCAGGAGCAACTTAGCGCGTCATCATGATACATGACTCAGCATCTATTCTACGAATACAACACCCGAAAAGGTCTAATTCAGAGCTGAAACAAGCCTATAAAGTTATATTAGTCTTGGAATCCTGTATCGATATCGTATGAGTCATCTGTCTCGGCAATGTAACCTTCTAAGAACACTGAAAACTCTACGGGACTGTAGAATGTCGTTTAAATATGAAACATAATCTGAAATAATACTAATGGTTAATGTAGTAGTACTCAATGTTAGTAGTGCAATTTATTGTCACTAAAAGCATAATCTTGGATGTTATCAAGATTTTCTAGTTAGGGAGGATGTACTTTTTTGTTGGTTCTGCAATATTATGTTCCTCCATTATTGGTATATGGATGGAGCAAAGAGTCAAGACAATAACAAGTCTAACAAGTACAATGTGTTTTTATCATTAACTATTGACATTTTGTAGGTGTACACCTAACCAGCAATAAAGGATTATGAAATTCAAGGTTTGATTACGCTTCAGTCTTCGGTTTTGTCAACGTCTAATCTAGACAGCAGACAAATCCTGCTAATTGGGAGAACCCAAAAGAAGTATAGGCGCCACCTCAAAAGAAACCCTAAAATGATTTCAATGACGAAAAACTTAGCACAGTTACTTTTTTGTGACGGCTCAATCAAACGGTTAATAGTTGTCGCTGTAATTATTTCTAATAACAGAGTGGCATTGTGTAATGTATTGCTGCAAATAATAGTGAACACGTACACGCTATTTCAACATTTAATAAAATAATTTCGATGTGCAGATACTTAGTTATCTCAAAATTCGATCTTAGGATAAGAAACACGCGATCGTAAAGTTTCGAGAAGTTCACTTATTTTATTGGAGATATTGGGTCTGCCTTTTTACCGACGTCAAAAAAGGAGGTAATTAAAATTATAGTTTTAAACCGATGTCGGCACGGTACTTATTAGATCTTTTATTGCTTGTAACATAATTTTCATACGGGTTTATACGTTCGTACATAAATATAAAACTCATGGAAGTCCATTTATCCAACTGTCATACTAGTCTCCAGTCCCCACTTAGCACTCTCCACAAATAGGTAGTCTGAAATAGTTACCATCAAAGTAAACAAGTTTAGTCTTTATTTGCGAGAACAGTTACAAAGACCTTAAAACTTTTAGAAATCTAGTGCATTCTACAGATAAGTTACTAAGGAAAATAGCCTACCAAAAGCCATAACTTGGCTTGTAGCTCCAGCTTTTCGGCGAAATTCCCGTGAACAGCGAGCACCAGCTGTAGCAAGTGATTTATAGCGGCGCCGGAGTATCGCCAAATCAGCATTTCCATTAACATTTCAGGAAGTCGTGCGGCCAACACAACGTTGGAACTTGCATTCGCTGACCGTTTTCAGAAACACCACACCACACCACTTTTGTTGTCTTCGCAACAAATAAGTACTCGTGGTAAACAACATCAATGTGTAACTTGTATTTAATGATCCGGATAGAATCAGATGTACCCTGCGTCTTTATCATGCAGCAAGCACTTTTATTTCATGGCCATTTCAGTGCCAAAAATTGTTATCATTAAAGTAAGAGCAAAATGTTTAGTTTAGTTTTAAGTGTCACTTAAAGGAAAAATTTTGTAAAAATATTTTGGTGCTGAATAAACGTTTTTTCTTTCTTTCTTTCTTTATTTTTAAAAGCAGACATCTGCACATGTCCTGCAATACATAGATGCACGTCAGTGCCATTTTCATATGTTCGTGAGATCAAAATGATTCGTGTCGTGTATTTTGTATTTCAAACAAGGCCCCAACCATTGTCACTGATCTCGACAAACTCATAAATGAGATACGAGTACGGTATTCAAGTAAAGCATATATAGTATAAGTAAAGAGTAGGAGACAAGAACAGGACGAAACAGATGTTTGTATAACATCTCGAAGGCGGAGTTATTACTTGAGTGCGCCCTACTTTGCTCGGATATCCGCCACATAACTATTATTGGGAACATTCTGTAGCATTCGCAAGGAACCCTTTCGCAAATATAGATGTGTGAATTAGGTACATACTTACTTTGTACGAATGTAAAGATCACTGATATATTATTATCCTCAGCTGGCCTGACTCGCAGCTAATAAATGTTTTTTTAAAAATAATGTTAAAAAGAAAATTACCATAACATAGTTGTTTTAAGCCAATTGTTACTGACATCATTTATGGATTCTGTCCGAAATAAAAGATTTTTAATTTATAAGTACTTTTTGCATATTTTTGAAGTGAATCGATACGGCGAAATATAAGATCACTTTGTTTTAAGTGATGATATTTAAGGGACCGATTCAGCACAATAAATTAATCATTTTTTTATAGAAAACACTTTGGGTTTTTATCCGCTATTTTTTGAGCAAATTGGAGACTAAGGTAATATTTTTATTCAAATTTTATTTTTTTATGAAATAAAGGCTAAGTTTAGAGAAAAAGAAGATTTGGGCATTGAATTGAGAGAGGTGAAGCCGATGACGTAGATAACATTTTAAATTGTCAGGGTGCTGTTTTAAAATATTAAATTGTCTATTTTAAAGAAAATAATAAAAATTTAAATCTCGATTTTCCAAATAATAATGTCCTGTCCTGTTTCTATGATGTATACTAAGCCACTGTTAAAATATTATCACTTAAAATGATTTGACCTATATCATGATCGATTAAAATTAGTTCTATCAGCCTTATGCAAGTGGATGGGCTGAATCTAAAACAGACAAACTAAAACAGAAACTCATCAATATTAAAATGCTTTCGACAAACATTTTAGAGATTTGGGCCACGGCACTGCCAGCCACTTTAATTTTTTTACAGACAAAAACGAAGCTTGGTATAGTCTGAAAGATTTTTTTAATATTCACCAATTCGATAAGATAACTCTTTATTGCACATGAAATAGGTAAATTACGAATCGTTAAGAGGAAATGTACCTATAAGTTAGGCGGTCTTATTATTCGATTGTGTCCATGAACAATTATTTCTGATATAGAGAAAGGGTGGGGACTGGGGTGTAATGGGATAAGAGAAAGATAGGTAATTATACTTTAGTACTTCTAGAGGCAAGAAGACGTTTAAAAGCAGATGAAGTTTTGTATGGAAAATCGCAGACATAGAACGAAAGCTATTGTAAAACATGATTTGGTCACATATACGAGTACAAAAGGTAATATGTTTATCGATGTCTATTTAAAGTCAAACACACATCTACTTTGCGTCGTACTTGAAGTTTAAGCCGTAATTTTCTTTAATTCCAAATAATAGTCCATGTTATTGAACTTGATGATTCAGCCTCGTGAATTATCCAGTACCGTTGCAATCGGTGTGCAATCAGCCAATCGCACACCGTCACACGCGAGCACAGATTATTCACCTCGAGGCCGCCGCTACCTCTACGCTTCTGCCGAAGGCTTTTGGGCACCTTCCAAATAACGGAATCGATACAAACGCGAGATGAGATGCTGCTGCTGCTAGATCAAGGAAGAGATAATAGAATAACTAAACTAAACGAATTTGGTGTTAATGGTCCTACTAAGACTGCAGGTAGGTACTAATATCCACAATATTGCTTAAATAATCATACTGATAACCTTTCGAACATTGTGTAATTTGTATGATCCGGATAGAATCAGATGCACTCTGCGTCTTTATCATGCAATGCTTTCGAAATATAAATAACCTATCTTACACAAATATTTTTTGAAATCGGATCGGATTACTACGACGAGTGCCCGATATTAGCGCATACCTACAAACTATTATAAGATTTTATGCTACCTCCCTCACGGATTTTGTCATTCTTTTGTTTATGCGACCGCCGGCGTCCTATCGATCCGTGACCGTGACACTTTAAAATCAAAATCCTTCCTTGATCGAAGCAAAAAAGGAATACCTATATTTGATTTCGTCTTATAGAAAATATAGGGAATAATAAAGGAAGATTGTTTTAAGATCGCTGCAAAGTGTACAGTAAATATAAAAATGGTTTTTTAATCAAATAAAAAAAAACTTTTAATTTTTATCATGAATCATATGTACAAAAACATCAATTGTGTTAGGGTCGGTCCGGATTATCCAGTGGGAGGTACTGTTGGTAGCGTCGTACCTAACTACTGATGTACCGGATACGGAACTCCAAAAACTACAGCCTGTATAAACCGCCCCAGGCCATTGCGTGTCTGTCTAGTTCGTGTACTAAGTTGTACTAACTTGATTGGTGAGGAACTTGGTGGTGGTGGACGACGTGTGGGACAAACAATACGCCTTTAGCAGCTAACTACAGTTTTCAACATACATCAATAGATGGCGCTATACGTACTTAACTCCCGGCAACCCTGCGATTCACCCAGACTACTTGACCTGAGACGAAGTTATGGAAAGTTGACAGATGGACGGACAGCGTGACGTGAGTTAGACTCGCGCACGTGTAGGGTTCCGTACAATTATTATATTTTTTGGGAAGTCTTAAGAGTTCGCTTTAAAGACTTTAAATTAATAAAAACAATCGTCCGACTCCGTCAAGATTGAAGTAAGAAGGAAGGAATTTATTCAATTGCAAGCAATATTATTTTAACCAATAATATTAAAAATGATAGTATGTGCAGAAAGATAAGAAAAAATAAGGCCCGTGAGAACGCAAACAAAAAATAATCGACTGAGGTGAATAGTAGATATTATGAATTGATGATGGTAGGTAGTTAGTTATCTTTCGAAAGGTTTATATAAGGTCACCTCGTTTTAAGTGATAATATTTTAAGGGCAGATTCAGCAAAATAAATGAAAAAAAAATGTAAGTAAAAAAAAAATTTTTATACGCTAGTTTTCGAGAAAATGACCTCTAAACATGTAGAAAAAATACTAAAATAAAACACCCCGTGTCGCGTGTTGCTGAGCGGCGCTCTCGGTCTTTGTAGGCAATGTCAAACGCGCCGCCAATCGCCGCTCCCCCGCACCCGCCCCCGCACACACGCCGCGCGACCGACGCGCGCGCGGCGCGAGCGAGTCAGTCTGCCAAAAAAATTCGCCGATTGAGTTGTGTGCGCGCGCGTCCTGACGTGCGGTACGTCATGTGGAGCCCGGGCCGGGCGACCGGCATCAAGAAGCTTCCCGCCGCGCCGCGCTTCGACGTGGCACTTCGAGAACGACGTGCTGGATTGTTTTCATCGGCACCTAGTACCAAACACCGCCCGCAGACGCTGGATATGGCGGTTTCTGCACAACGAAGGCCTCCACCTTTATCACATGAGAGCCTAAGATTCGCTGCGGGCGCGGACTACGCGCCGAAGGTCGAGCAGCTCGAGCTCGACTCCTCCCGTTGACTACTGCGCAATTACACGTTTACGCGGCAGGGATAACGTGCACAACACAATGCTGCAGTTATTCGCCTTCATTTCCAGCATAGGCATACGTGTGTGAATGAACAGTGAATCCCATGATGTCCAGTGTGATAAATCCAGTGCTCGTGTCGTGATAGCTAGATTGGTCATTGGCTGGCTAGTGCTTGCTTCGGCAATCGTAAAATAAGAAGTTATTGTGAAAAATAGGCACGTGTTTTGACTGTAAAAAATCTTTCACGTCGCTATTTTTTCATGGTTAATGTTATCGCGCGCGGCCGATAAATAAAGATGTACGAGTATTATTATTTCAAAACCAATGTAAAAATTAATAGAATCCTTATTTTAATTTACATAATCGTGAAATAAGATTTGTATTCACATACCTATCTGTACAAAAACTGAGCAAATGCAATGAATGAAAGTTAAAACAAATAAAGATTTAGGTAAGTTTCTAGCTGATTCTAGGATGTAATCGCGTTGCGTTGCGTGTGCCTGATATTATGTTTTTTACGGTACCTAATAAATAAAACTTAAAACGAAACTGTGTTTTATTTACTTCCACAATTTTTAGTGCATATCCACTGAATCAAAGTGAATCAGTAGTTAGGTACTCATTAGGTAGGTAAAGCTAAAAACATCTGTTTAACGTAGATTTTGTGAGATTGAACGCAGTCAGGTCATTAATTTTTAATAGTTTAGGTACCTATGTATTCTTTTTAAAAGTTTACTCTCACATAAGCTTTGTTATTTTCAGCAGGAATTTATTAAATAAACACTACATAATTACTCATTAGGTAGGTAAAGCTAAAAACATCTGTTTAACGTAGATTTTGTGAGATTGAACGCAGTCAGGTCATTAATTTTTAATAGTTTAGGTACCTATGTATTCTTTTTAAAAGTTTACTCTCACATAAGCTTTGTTATTTTCAGCAGGAATTTATTAAATAAACACTACATAATTAGGTAGCTACTTTCAGTTTAACATACCTAGTGTTTTAGGCCTACGATGAATGAACACATACCTACTTAAGCTGAGTTTCTGTCTCAGTTTATCATAATAGGTACCTAACCAGCTGTTAGTGTTTAGTCAGGTGTTTAGGGATCTGATTGCAGTAACAATTAGTTTTTAGCTTGGGTTTTTAGGTACACTGAGATACTTTGATAAAGGTAGGTAATCGAATGCAGTCTACTGATGTGGGGGGGTCTAAAAGATAGGCGTGCCGCGGTGCCCCCCTCCCGCTCGCGGTCATTGCGCCGGCGCGCCACATGAATAAATGAGATAGGCATTAAATGAAAGAGACGAAAGGCGATGTCGCGTGTGGGGATCTCTGAGAGTAGACAAGACAGGGTGCTCTTTTTAATAATTATTTTTTTTGTTAGGAAAAATTAAAATGAAAATGGGACAGGTTTTTAAAAAAAAATGCTTGGGTCCTATTTCTATGATATAGATAGATACTCTGTTAAAATATTATCACTTAAAACGAGGTGACCTTATAGAATTCAAAAACATGAACTAAGTGACAATAACAACTCTTTAAACTACAGTACAGAGATACTCATACAGTAGTTTAAGAAAATAAACAATGATAATTAAAAATCTTCTTTGCACACCATAGACAATTAATTTAACAGCTTTATTATTCGGTATTCGTGCAATTTAAAGGAACAAGAATGAGGAATTCGTGTACCTACCAACTGTTAATAAAATTTAGCTTTTACAATAGACCATGTGCGCAGTCTACACAAGTTTGATGACCTGGGTGGGTGCATTGTATCGCGATTTGTACGTAACTTATAAACGTATCGTACGATGACTTCTGTTTGTAAGCTAAATTACTCCAGGATAATAATACGCAATTGAGTGCTAACTGAAGTAGGCAACTAACTCCCGTGTTCCCCTCACAAATGTGTTTTAAAGCAAAATTATCTTGTTTCCGCGACCGCCGGCGGACTTACGATCCCTGAGCGTTTAAGGTAAATAATTAATTATCTCACGCCAAGCAGCTGATCCAAATTTTAGTTAAGAGATAATTATAAATAGTCCTAGGCTAGTTTGGTCCTCAGTCCCATCACGCGTACAATAGTAATAAATTAGTCAGAGCTAATAAGTCCATACCAACATATTATGTTAAGAACATAAGATAGTTATGCCGAGTACTTTTTCGCAAAATTACGAGTGACAAATTCATATCTTTGTAAATAAAGTCCACTGGTTGCATAAGTAAATAATAATATTTGTAAAAGGTTAGAGTGATCACCCCTTTTACACGATTTATTATTTAAAACAAAATTGAAGGCGTAATTGAAGTTTAAAAGTTACTGTTTATTACACCAGGTTTGGTGGGAGACAGCAGATTGACGGACAGAAATATTATAAGCATAATATTTTTGGAACACGCTTTCTAATGCGGTACTGATAAATCATCGAGGTGTACACTTTTACATTCAGGATAATGAGCAAGTCCAGCATGTGGGCAGGACACAGCCCACGCCGTCTTGCCTTTTGCGGCGACATGTCAGGCAAGCTTTCATTGCATTACAGCAGTAGTAATGCAGTACGTACAACACTTATCTTATTCTGCACATACCTATATGTAGAAAGCTATGTAGGCGGCTTTAATTTGATTGCCCACAATTTCACGTGCGAACTGAAGCTGTTCAATCAGAAATAGCATGATAAATTTAACACGCCCTTCCTTCAATGTGATATTAGGTATACCTACTTAACTAGATTTTGCTGAATTACGGGTCATGCTAGCAAAAGTAGTTATTATTATCACTCATGCATGGATTAAGCTTATTTATTATATTATCTTCTGCGGTTAAATAAAGAAAACACTCGAAACTTTTTATTTTGAAATACCCTTTACGATTGCGAGAAAGAATTGCATCTGCCGTCAGATAAAGCAAGATTTTATTAAAACCCCTAACAGTAACCGGGTGACCTGGTTTCCCTTTAATCAAGCATAGGTACTGCAACGAAATTTGACAAAACGCGTTTAATCAAGAAAATGCGTTCTTCGCTCGCTACAAATGTAGGCATCGGCCTATTTTTCCGGAATATCAGCTTTGTTTACGCGTAATACGGACAGTGGTCAATATTTACCCGCGATCACTGAATAGATATTTATCTATTCAGTGCCCGCGATCGTAGGAGTGTGGGATTCCTTTCATTGTGTTGTTAATGCGTCGACACCCCTCGGATAATGGTAGCGTCGATCGGAACTTCATTCTTTTACAAATGAATGTATAAAGTTGCGCTGAAACGGCCCATTAGGCGGGTGGGTTGGAAAAATTACATCGCCGCGTGGAATTGTATTGGTATTTAAGAGAGGGTCTTCCCGCTCTCACTTTTAATCAGCACTCCCCTCGAGCTGAGACCTCTTAGTGTCAATTTAATAACACTTTAAATTGGGCGTTAAATTTGAAGGGACTTTATTAGTTCTAGTCATTGGTTTCAGCCGAAACATCTCAAATGGATGAATGAACTCTCGACTCTCGCGTAGGCTAAAAACACGACTGACTGAGATCATCAAAGCTTTACTCATTGTTCAAATTTTAATGGTCAATAAATTACAAACAATTCTGCTTCAAGAAATCAGGTAGATTAGTTTCGTTCGCGACTGCTGCCCTTTCTTTGTTTTAAACATGAGCCATTGTTTTATTTCCCGATGAAAACAAACCAAAAACGGCAAAACCTCTAGTTCAAATATAGAAAGCGGCGGGCGCGGAAGATGCGCAGGAGCTGTGAGTCAGCGCAACGGCTGCAGGCGTCCTTGCCAACGGTCGCCGTTCGAAGTTCGAACTCAACATGACACACCTCGCAAAAACACGACTTTCTTATTGGACGCGACTGGTTAATTGGTACTCGTTTAACGGTCTTTACGACAAAAAATACTGCGTAGGTATACAATGCATGGCTTATGGCAGAAACTGGTTCAAGTCAGTTGACAGATAATAGGACTAGCATTACTTATGTTTTTGTGCTGATAGGAATCAAGATCGGTTTCAAACATAGGGCACCTATGTTAGTAGATGTCTGCTTTTGTAGTATGTGAGAGTTCAGAAAATATATTTTATAGTTTATGTAAAAAAATATATCTATAGTTTCAAACTATAAAAGGTAGATGGTAAATAACAGAATGAGGTAATGTTCATAGTGTAGAGGGTAGATTTTGATATTTAAAAGGTACTATTTTCACTGTGAAAACAGTAACAATAATATGACTACTTTAAAAACTTTAAAATTTACAGGTAAAAGTTTTATCAATATGTATGAGCCGTTGCTAACTTGATAACAGATTTAGGATTGGGTGCATATCAATTAAATGTAATGGAGAGTGATATGGGGTACTAAGACCCAGGTAATCTCAGGTTGTAAAAACATTTAAAGGTTTGTGATAGGGATTTTTTTTTAAAAGTATATTTCTACTTTGTTGCTGGCTACAGACCTGTGTCAGTTTTCCACAATATTTACTTTACACAAGTTCAACCCTTTGAAAATATTAATTCAGTAACCAACTTGCATGACATCAAAAAAGTCCAATAAAGGTCACTCAAATTGATGAGCAATAATAATTGATTTTATGCATTTCTAAGTTTATAAATGGCATAGAAAGCTTTTAGGTATAGAGTCAGCTAATTGAACAACTCACAGTCCAAGTTTTAATATTAGAAGTAGATTCCAAATATGAAAACTTCATATAGGTAATTACTTGTCAGCTGAATCCAGCCCTAAATAACAATTGATTGCTGGTAAACGACGACCCGAGGCAATAAGATTGTAAATTTAAATTTGAATTGTGTGGCCTTTAATAATTATTTCACATAAATTCTATGTGGGGTATAAAAGTAGTAGAGTAAAAATTTTCATAGTAAAATCTAAAATGTTGGTCTTAAAATTAATCAACTAGAATGCCTCATTTATACATAATTTATTTAAGTACAAAAACGTAAAGGAGTTCTGCATGCCATTCTTGTAAATGTATAATAAGTTTTAAATAAAATAGTCTGTGTGATTCTAGTAAGTAAAACGGCAAATAAAATTTACTTACATTTGGTTTCAACTTCCATGGCTGGAACTGGTAGATTGATGAGGACTCCGGATCGGTATTCCACAACAAAGAACTTCAACTTCAGACCAACGAAAACTTTTGAAGACGTCCGTTTATATTGCGGAACTGCTGAATTTAAAATAACTTCACTATCAGCAGGACTTTTTATCTATTTGCAGAGTTCGCCGTTGAAGCAGTTATTTTCAAATGTACCTAATTTTTAAATCAACCAAATGGAGACAGGATGTGAAGTAAAACGGTGAGCTTTGTTGAAATGTTTTCTTTTCTCTCTCATTTGATTGAAGTTTCTTGGTTTTTGACAGGAAGGAAGATGCGAGCTTGTGATTGGCCGAAATCAAATTTCGCGCTCGCTTCGAACGCCATCATCGACCGGAGATCTATAAACTTGCGTTCGGAAACGAGCAAGTGTACATTTTTAATGGGTGCTTGACTAAGGTCACGTGTCAT